>JAKZJZ010000581.1:0-43993 GCA_022702705.1 Papilionanthe hookeriana x Papilionanthe teres
TATCATCAAGCAAAAGTTTATGTAGATCATAGCCGATCACCTGAACAGAGACACGTTTCTCCAAGTAGACGGATTCACCGGGAACCATGTTCTTAGTGCAGAGGGCGTCTTCCTTTCCCTTTGCTACGAAAACACCATCATGTCGATGGGGCGTCACAACGACCTTACTTCCTCCCTTCATCCCTCCACGGCCACCTCTCCCCCTCGTACCACCGCGGCCAGCTCCTCGACCGCCGCCAAATCCACGGCCTCTCCCGCCGCCTCTCCCTTCGCCTCTACCGCCTCCACCTCTACCTCCACCACCTCTTCCTCGGCCCCTACCGCCACCTCCATCACTTCGGCCCCTGAACCCTGAAGCTCTTGGAGGTCTCATGGCTGCCCCTCGAAAAAAAAAGTTCGAGAGGAGAACTTAGGCTCTTTTAGGGGCAGTTTGGTAGCCGGTTTTAAGAAGGATTTAGGCTAAATCCTGCCAAACTGCAAAATAAATCTCCGTAAATCCTGAGATTTGGTAAATCCTAAAATGACGCCGACTCGCTGTAAATCCGGGATTTCGTGAATCCCGAGAATCGTCGGATCCGGAACGAGCAAAGAAAATGAATGGCGCGAACAGGCTTACCTTCCTCTATGGTTTCTGGTAGTAGCCGAGCGTAAGGATGAGAAAGATGGAAGTTTTAGTGGTCTATGTAATCCGCGATCCCGTCGTTGCCTTCCAAGGTAGCTCTAACGGCGACTGTATCGTGAATACTCGTTCACGAAGGCGATGGTTCTGACCGAAACCACGAGGGGGAGCGAAAAAAGCGAGGGTTTGGGGACCGGGAGCGTCTAGGGTTTAAGGCGGAGAGGGAAAGCGATGAATAAATACTTGATTAATTTAATTGATTAATAATTAATAATTAATCATATATACTTAAATAAATTTAAATGTAATGATTTAATATTTAAGTAATGAATAAAAATATTTTAAAAATTTTAAATTATTTAATAAATTTAAAATAATTCTTGATTTATATCATTGGTTAATAATTGATATTGTTAAATTTAGAGTGATTTTTTCTGTTTTTCTCATAAATTATGTTGGCTAAATTGTTTGTTCATGTCTCTTTCTCATTGTGTAGTAATAATTTTGGAGATGAATGTTGAGCATTATTTCTTTTATTTGCTTCTTATAATTATTTTACAAGTAAAATTACATATGTTTTGTTGCATAATTAAAGTTTGCATGATAGATAAGTTAGCAGAATTTTTACATGTCTTGATCTATTAATAAAACAATGGGATAAAACA
The DNA here is from genome assembly GCA_022702705.1 of Papilionanthe hookeriana x Papilionanthe teres. Taxonomy (NCBI): domain Eukaryota; kingdom Viridiplantae; phylum Streptophyta; class Magnoliopsida; order Asparagales; family Orchidaceae; genus Papilionanthe; species Papilionanthe hookeriana x Papilionanthe teres. The sequence goes on from JAKZJZ010000581.1 coordinate 1,285, forward strand.
TATATGAGAAATGTTCTTATGTGTGTTTCAGATTTTGTTATTAGTTTATTTTGTTTAGATAGATATGTGAGCACTTGTTCTCAGTTTTCTAACAAAATATGTGTTGACCTCATTTTTGATGAGGTCTTCCTTTTCTTCTTTTTAGTGCTTAGGATCTAGCCTTAGGCCTTTCCTTTGACTATCTTAGAGGACTAGAATCGGGACCCGCCTTTTAGAAATTCAAACCACTTCTAAACTCCCCGCAAACTCCACAAACTCGACTATAGACCCCTAATCACCTGAGGGTTGAAATCAAATATGGAAGTTTAAAGGATGAGTTCCTATGGGACTCTTGCGCCTTAGGATCGCCTCAGGTGGCCTGGTCCGATGAAGGGCCGACATACACTACACTTACACACTACATTTCCACACACTTCCTAAAACCACACCCATACCCAACTTGACCTCCCGACTCATGTAGGTGATTCACATGGATGGTCCTTAACCCCTAAGCCCTCGGCGAGAGGGTTAGGAACAACATAAGTGAATGCCTCAAATGAGTCCTTTCATGGCTCATATGGGCTTGAAATGGCTTCATGGCTCAACCAAAATGATTTCACCCCACCCAAATTCACCCAATCTTCAATTTCCCAAATTTTCAATTTTTGACCCCTGGACCCTACACCTACTAAACCTACCCAAAACCCTCGAATTACCCAAATTTTCGCAAAATCTCCAAATTACCTAAAATTTTCCAAAATCAATCCCAAACACCTCCACATCACTCAAATTGATCATCCATACCCAAAAATACCAAAAATTCCAAGAAAACCCCCCAATACCCTCCAAATACCCAAAATACCCTTCTTGGCCTAAAAATCCAAAAATTCAGAAAATTCCCAGAAAATTCCAGAAAATCCCAAATATTCCCAATTTCATTTTGTCCAACTACACCATGGGCCAATTTTGTCAATTTACCCTACTTTTGTCAAAACCCCCAAATCGACCCATTTTAACCCAAAGTGGACCCAATGTCAAACCAAACATACCCAATTGACCCCAATTTTGGTCCAATTCAATTCTAAACTTCAATTCAACATTCCCAATACCAATTTAGACCAAATCCAAGTCCAATTTGATTGACATTTGGATCCAATTTCACTTTGGGCCTTAAAGCCCAAATTTGGACCCATGACCCAAACTTAGCCCAAACTAACCCAATTCAACTCCAATTAACCCCAAATCTTTTCTAAACTTTCCTTAACATCCTCATAAACAAAACACTAACATGATTTGCCCAAGATTTTGACCCAAACCCCACTCAAATTCAACCCAAAATCAAAAAGCCCAATTTCGACCTAAACCCAAATCTAACCCAAATAGGCCCAAACCTCAAAATTAAAACCCAACCAAAGCCAAAACCTCTTTGAAACACTCCCATAAACATTTCTTAATATTTATTTTACATCAATTTCAACCCTAGCCCAACATTGGCCCAAGTTAGCCCAATTTGACCTACATTGGCCCATTCACCAAAAGAATTCAAATCCAACCCAATTCAAGTCCAAACTACCCCAAATTTGCTTCAAGTCACTCATGACACATCCATGAGCTAAACCCAATAATTATTTGGCCCAACCTCTTTACAAAATTTCATCCCAAAATCCATTTTAAAATTCAAGAGCCCACTTTCCTAATCCATCTTAAAAGCCCATCTAAAACCCTTTCAAAAAAGCCCAAAATTCTTCCAAGGCCCATATGACATTTCCCCTCATCATACTTTCAATTAAAATCATCCCTAAGTCCTAAATTCATCATCAAATAATTCCAAATCAAGCCTCATGCCAAATCACCCCTAAATACCAAAATTTTCCTTAAATCCATTTCCATGAAATCGACTTTACTTTTCCCAAGCCAAATGGAGCCATGGAGCCATGCATAAGCCATATGCAAGCCATGAGAGCCTCTTTACATGTCACCATGCCATTTTGGGCAAAAGGAGGAGGCTCTTTCCTTAACTCCTAAAGGTGGTTAACCACTTACATGATTCCACTAAACCATGCTTAAGCCTAATTGTACTTGGATTGTGACTTGACCCCACTAATCAAGCCGATCCAAATCACTTTCTCCTCAGCCTAAACCAGGCCTTGGGTGGTGCACCTAGCCCAAATGGGTGGGTTGACCCATTTAGGTCCAAATCTAGCCATGCCCCATTCCACTTTGGATCAAAGCCTTTACACATGTCCATGGCCAATCGATTGCACAAACCTCCACCCTCGACCCACCCGACCTCGAGGGTGACCCATGCCCGGCCGGCCGGCCACCGAGCCGCCGGAAAACACCATGGCCGAGAGCTCACATGTGAGCCAACATTGAAATTCTCACTTGCCGAGCCGCCCCATCCCTAGTGGTCACCATGGCTGATCTTCTCCTCACCGAGCAGCTCGATCCCAAGCCCTAACTCTCCTCGGGAGGCCCCCAGCCCAGCTCTATTTAAACTCCACCCCTCTCGGCCATGAGGAGAGCCAAGCACAAACCTTGCCGAAACTCGCCAAAATTGTTCCAAACCCTTCACCATCCTTAGAGCAGCTTGATCCCAGGTGTCAATTTGCCCTAATCCCCACCAACGAGCCCAATTTCTCAACCGAAATTCCACCCAAAACCAGGACACTTTGCCACGGTGAGCCAATCCTCAAATTGATCGGTCCTACACCTTCACCGGACCAAGAGGAGAAGTTTCCCACCGAAAGCCCCATCTCCAGAGCCACCCGGCTTGCTCCAGCCTCCAAGCTTTGTGATCGGCCGTGGTCACTTTCATAGCTAGGCAATTCACCGGACCGGGAGACTTCATCCGGAGCTTCGTCGGGACCCAATCGAAGGTGCAACAACTCTCGGATTGAAGCCACACTTCTCGAGCTAAGGTATGAGTTAACTATTCATCCCGAGCTTCGGAGATTCTCCATTTCAAATGCCTTAGTTTCAATGCATGTTAGCCGTATAGATGTGTTCGTCTCTTCAAGACGAATCCATAGAGCATAAGAACATGAAAATCCATTGAGAATCGAGTGAGATCTTAGGGATTTAGTGTGGACGGCTCTCGGGTGAGAACACTTGGGGACGATGAACGGATGCCGTCCATTCGATACACGCGCGCACGGACGGCCGGGATTGCGTCGGACCGGGAGACGGTACGAGAACCGCGGGGCCCGGGCTGCCGACTCAGTGTGGCGGCGTCGAATGGGAGCGCGACGCGTGTGCGTTCGGAGTCGCCGAGGTTGACGCGGCGCCGCGTGGATAAATAGAAAATTAGGGTATTTTTCTATTTATTTAATTCCCTAAACTTCAAAAATTCATATCTCTGTGTAGAAAAATCACAAAAATAAAATAAAAATACCCTCTTGCTCGAGTGAACAGAGGAGAATAATGTGGAAAAGAAATCATTTAATTTAATTAAGTATTTTATTTTTTATGATTTATTTACTCTCTGCATACATTTAATTCTCCATGCATGTATACAATTCACCATGGCATGAGACCATAGGGCTTTTGAAGCCTCCGAACTTGGGAACATTCCCTGAATTTTCCAAGGTCGAGGCCATCTCCGTGAAAAGTTATTTATTTTTCAAATGCATGTTGCTGTTTTGAGTATTTTAATTCCAAAAATTAGCATGTTGTGAAATAAATTCTAGAAATATTTGGTGATGTTCCTTATGACCAGAGAACTCTAGGAAAAATAGGACTTGAGTTAATTCACTCAGATTAACCCTAATTGGCTTAAACACCTAAAATAGGTCTTTAATTAATTAGAGTTCACCAAGTATCAAATTGACTTGAAATCAATTCTCCACTGACCTTTAGGATCAGAGGAATCCACCATAAAAATTTGAAGTCAATTGGACTTGGTTAGCCCCACTAATTGGGTTGATTAAGCCACTTAGCCATTTTAAACTTTAAAAATTCATAACTTTTAAAATACCTTTTAAAAATTCACCAAATTGGTTTTGGAGCCTCTCTGATATCAGGGGAACCTAAGAAAATTAAAATTTCAATTTTCTAAAAAAGTTGATTTTTAATAATATTTTAATATTTTTAATAATTAAAAAATAATAAAAATCACAAAAATAATAAAATTCACCAAAATGTCACATTTTGAATTTTAATCACTTAGGAACAAATCCCACATTTTTCCTAAGTCTATTTAGTGAGATATTAAATTTTAAAGCCCTAGGGTAATTTTAAAATTAAAAAAAATGTATTTTCTAGCATTTTCACTAAAATAATGATTATAAATCATAGAAAAATCAGAAAATTGCAAAATTTGATTCTCTGGTTTCCTTGATATCAGAGAGATTTTTGAAAAATATAAAATCCATTTTTCAACATTTATCTTTATTTTTAAATTAATTAACACTCCAAAACTCAAAATAATTATAATAAAAATAATATAATTCAAAAAATCACCAAAATTGGTCCAAGTGCTTCTCTGGTCATTAGGAATGTCCCCTAATTTTCTTAAGGACAGAAACTTTTCCCTTGGTCATGTTATCAAATTTTCCTTGAAAATCTCTATTTTCTACCAAAAATAATTATATAAATAAATTAAATACAGAAAAATCACATTTTCTCCTCTCATGTCTTTATTGACATATGAGTGAAGTCACATAAAAATTTCAAGTTCATTTGAGTTCAATTTAGTGAGTTATGAAATTATTAAGCTTAAAGGGTAAAATGGTAATTAAAATCTTTAATCCTTAATTAAAACTTTAGGTTTAATAAAAAATCAACAAGTAAAATATTTGATCCTAATCTGATTTGGATGATTGAAATTTAAATAATTAAAGGGTAGAAACCCATTAAATAATTTTAAAATGATTAAACTTTAATTAAATAATAGATTAAATTTGGAAGAATAATAAAATTGGAATTATTAAAATAAGGGATCTTTATTAGGAAGAGATTTATTCTTTAATTTAAAAATCCCTAAATTAATTATATCAACTAATACTCAATTTTTAATTAAAATGATAACTCAAATTTAAAATATTAAAAGACTTAATTTCAATTAAAATTAAAAATAAAATAAATTAAAGATAAATTAAATTAAGATTAAATTTAATAATTAAATTAAATTAAATTAAATAATTAAATTAAATTAAATTAAACAATTAAATTAAATTAAGATTAAATTTAATAATTAAATTAAATTAAATTAAATAATTAAATTAAATTAAATTAAATTAATTAAAATTAAATTAAATTAAATCAAACAATTAAATTAAATTAAATTAAAATTAAATTAAATTAAATTAAACAATTAAATTAAATTAAATTAAATAATTAAAATTAAATTAAATTAAATAATTAAATTAAAGTTAAATCAAATCAAATTAATTAAACACCAAATCAAATTAAATTAACTATGTTAAACTAAATTAAAACTCAATTAAATTAAGTTAAATTAAATATAACATCACCTAAGACATAAAAGAAATTAAATATAAAACAACTTGAACACTATTCCAAATTTAAACTCTTTAACTTAAACCAAATCATTTGAATACTAACTTACCCTCGAAAGCTTTGAGTTATTATAACTCCTAAATAAAACATTAAATGAAGTGTCACTTCACTCATAGGATATTCAAATGTCCTAGTTCACTGAGCAAATTAACAAGACTTGAAAACCTCGGACGATCGATTCATTTATATAATTAAATTCATTTGGACTTAAAACAATCCTAGAAATATTGAAAAGATGTTTAAGATTCTTCTTAAGCACTTCCTCGATATGATAGGATATTTATAAGAACAATTGAATTTGATTATTCTTCGATGAAGAAAATCGTCCTTAAACCAAAACCCAAAGAACCTAGACGTCATAGGAGATGACTAGCTATAGGATTAGGAATTTGGTAGAAAACCATAACCTTTCCCTTAGCTTTACCTAGGAACTTGCTTAAATATTCTAATCGTGTTTTAAGTGCAGCTTGGGATGACGGGAAGACCCTCCGTGTACGCTTTTATTTTATTGCAATTTACTTTCTTGCAATTTACTTTCTATTTACTATTGCAAATGCATTTTACTTTTCTTGCATGATAAAACAACCGTTGCATGAAAACCCACACCTTTAGGATAGTCCATAAAACTAAAACCAAAACTAAGTTAAAAGTCATTACAAGATAAAATTCACCGCCACAACATTTCAAAAGATAAAACAACTCAAAATTTAATCACAAACAGAACACAAAACTACAATTGCAACTAAAATAAAACGTCCTGTTGGATGATCGGGAATACCTCGGATGATGTAACCTACGTGTTGCTAACGGGATTTCTCACGGTCTAAATGAAAGTGTGGAACTCATTCAGTTGAGTTTAGCAAATTCATCTGGACTAAGTGAATCCGATAAAAATAATGATGCCGGAAGGATGGAACCGTGGGATCTTAACCGGTGTCGTTATAATCAACTTTAAGATTTGTTTTAAATAAAACATAAAAAACACTTGGAAATTAAGATTTTCTCTAAACCAAAACACTTCTCTCAACTCCCGATTTATGATTTCTAAAACTAAACCTCTGCAACAACAAGGAGCTCGGAGCATGGTGGGCGAGCACGACCATCGTCGTCGCGAAACTTAAACCTACTTCGAGCAAAACTCTTCCTAGAATTAAAACAACCAAGCCATAGGACTTCGAGGTAGCTTGCTCTAGTGCAACATAAATCCTCAACTCTTCGTTAGGCATTTGCATTGCAAATTAAGCCCTAACCGGTCTTAGGATTCCGAGGTAGTCGTCCGATACGACAATAAACCCTCACATTTTCTAGAGCTATTTGTTTGATTTTATCATACAAATATAAGCCCTAATTAATTAAAATTGGCAAGATTGAAATATCTAAATAAACATTAGGACTTTCCTAAATTCAAGCCAAACGATAGGATAGTCGGGAAATTATCGAAGTTCACTTCGAATCGGTGATTTCTCCTACCTTTCTTCCTTTGGATTCACAAAACAAAATGTTCCAAAATTTGATCCATTCCCTATTGAAATTCCAAAATTCAATCTTTGAAAACCTTAAACTTTGAAATTCTTGAGAGCAGTAATCATTGATTATTATCGAGAGTTTTCTTAGGTGATTCCCGTCACTTAAGATGTAATTAACTATAGGGGCTTGCCCTTATAGGGAATTTTAAAGAACCCAGGTAATATAAACCCTGTTTAATGTTTTCATATTAAGCAGGGGAAACTTGTCGGCTTATAAAATTGGTTCGCAGACCAAACGGATGTCACTAATCTTCTAGTTTATTTAATCAAGCCCCACCATCAAGCAGTGTGTCTATCCTTAGGGATAGATACACGGTTTGTGGTGCGGTGCTCGTTTATATAAACTATTTGGGATGTGAGATCGGTTTAATCTCATATCTTAAAACCTTCAAATTTAAAATTATTTTCAAAATCAAATACTACTTTTCAAATTATTTATTTTAATTAAATTAAAAATTCGCCGACAGATTTCTGTCAGGCGACCCCTCTTCAAAATAAAATACGACCTAAAAAAAAATAAAAAAAATAAGCCGCACAGATTTCGGCGACTCCGCTGGGAGATATTCCTCTCTCCATTATAATCAAATAATTCGCTTTCAAAAATCGGTAGTGTATCCATGTCCCTAATGGATCAAACTACCCTTCTTTCCGTTGGAATACTATGTTCATTTCTATCTTGAACAAGTATAGCCAACATTCTCTCGGATTTAGGAGCCACTGTTTAGACACCCCTAAACGAGAGAGGTTCCGAGATCCTTTTACCTCATTTCTGAGGTGGGGTGGACCCCCAATAGGTGTTAGTTTAGGAGTGATCCTTCGAGTCGGGAAGTCTTGCTTAAGACTTTCTTTTCGGTTTCCTTACCTTCTCTACACCTTTGAACGTTCCGTTCTAAATAAACAAACCCTCTAATAAATGATTCTTTTAACAAATGATTCCTTTTTATAAATACATGAACAAAGAATGAGTTCGGACTCTTTTCAATTCCTTTTCGTCCTGAAGAAAAGAAGCATAACTCGGGACCGACAACCGAATCTACCTTGCAGAAATGGAAGCCCCGAAACCGATTTTCTCCTTCACCAACGGATCGGACTTCGGCCGTCTATAAGGATGAGCCGCCCGACAATGGGGTCATCCGATTTGGACAGGGGTTTGAAAACACGAACGTCAAGGTCACCGACGTCTCCCTCTTTGCACTGACGAACAAGGTATCTGAAGCTGAGGAACCACTGCTTGAGTTTAACCTTAGGTCGACCCAAGAGTTTCCTCCCCGCAAAGGGTCCCGACTAGGAGGAGTACCGCCGTCCGCAGGAGGACCGTTCTCACTACCCCCACCGGTCTAGTTGTTTCTGCACCTACCCCGACTTCCGCCAAATCAAAGGGGAAAGAAATCCGGAACTATGGTAAACCCGTTACCGTGGAGGGTACGGATCTTCCCGTAAGACCTTCGTCTTCGAAATCGGGTCCAGTTCGAAGATTCCGTCGCCGACAAAGACCCAAAGAAGAAATAGAAATAGAAGGATCGCCGTGGAAGCCGGAGCTGCCGAGATTGCCTTCCGGAGGAAATTCCGGAGTTGCCGAATATACACCGCTACCGAATATACACCACCGCTCGACTACATACCACTTTTGGGAGGAAGCAGGTTCCATCCCCTCTCCGCCGCAGAGGATGAGGAGAATGTTCGCAAGATTGCTGCCACATTACCACAGCCCGCATACTACAACGATAGCCGCAAGAAAAGAATCAGGACTACGCCGTTTGCTCGACTGCAAACTTTGGTAGAAAAGCTAGCGAAGAAGGAAAATTGCCCCGTGTCGGAAATTCTACGAAGGATAGGGCGGGTGCCGCTCAAATCCCGTCTTGGGCCCCGAGTAGAACCCGCCGTCATGATAGAAAAGCCAAGCAAGAGAATGAAGGCTAGCCCGCCCGTCGTAGTATCGGGGTTACAGATTAGGGAGGATACCACCTTCCGAGCATTCGGCCGATGGACCATCCGGTCATAGACCTTCGCTGCTAGAAGGATGGTGTGGCGTCCCACTACGGGGCGATTGAGATCGAAACAACGGCTCGAGAAAGAAAGTCTCGCCGGGAGGCTGGAATCCGAAGAAAGTGCTACTGCGATGAAGGGGACTCGTGAAAAAGGACCCGGCAACCATCGCATGACAACCACAAAGATACACGAAAGCTCCGCTAGAAGATGCCATGGAAAAGTTGAGAACCGACATCCGACGGTTGGCAAAAGAAAGAGAAGAAAAGTTCGGAGATGAGATCGACTCATCGGAATTCATGGACAACGAATATGCAGAAATCAACATGGTTGAGACACGAGCTTCATCATCTTCTCAAGGTGCTCCTGCGGCCGCAGAAAGAGAGGAGCCGGAACCGATGAAGAGACGGCTTCGGGAAAAGGACGACACGATCGCTCAAATGGCGAAGAGGATGGAAGAGATGGCCGTAGCTCTAGCCACTCTCCAAAGTCAAGTACAACCACATAGAGAGACACCCCCAGAAGTCATTCACATCGTAGACGGAGGAAAGGAAATTACATCCGTCAATGGGGATGACCAGCCGAAAAAGGATACAACACAAAGTATGATCCCCGAAAAGGATATCAAGAACTTGGTAGAACGGCGAGGTGCGAGAAGCCCTAGCACAATCGAAGAACGGGACATCTATTCGGACGGGTAGACCTTACCCGGAAGAATTCGACGCTGTCCAATACCCGAAGGGCTTCGTACCACCTCCGTTTAAGACCTTCGACGGAGCCGGGAACCCCCGACGGCATGTTGCACACTTTCGTGCCGGTTGTTGCAATGCCGGCGGGAGCGATGCGCTACTCTTCCGACGAGCTTGTTAGCGATCTGTCAGGGATCGCCTTCGACTGGTATGCAGAATTACCCAACGGATCTGTAAAGACATTCTCAGAGCTAGAGAGCCTCTTCATTAAGCGATTTGCCGGAGCTCAGCACCACATCACTATAGGTGATTTAGTGGTAGAGAAACAAAGGCCGAATGAAACTCTAGTGGATTACATACTTCGATGGAGAAATTTAAGTATGAAGTGTGAACCACAACTGCAAGAACAACATGCAGTCGGCATCTTGCTTAAAAGCATTCACGGCCCGATAGCACTTCTCCTCAAGGGATTCACTATTAAGACTTTTGAGAAGTTGTTAAGCAAGGCCGGAAGCTTGCAAGAAGAGGCGAAGCAATTAAGTTTTGCCGACAAGACGGACAATCAGAAGCCGGTGAAGACTTTCGAAAAGAAATCCGGGGTCGTTGCAGCAGTTGACAAAGGCAAACAACCGATGCAAATACCACCAGAACGGCCGCAGCAACCACAACAAAATTACCAGCAACCCCGGTCCAGCTATCAGTCGTCTCCGCAGTATGAACAACCGTCTCGTCCGCAACGTACATTGAGGGAGCTTCTGAGCAGAGAATATCCGTTCAAAAATGAAGCAGTACCAAAGATGTTCCGTAGCTTAATGAAAACTCCAGATTTCCAGCTGCCAGAGCCCAAAAGACCAGAGGAAGTCAACAAGAAAGGTGATCCCAACTTTTGCCCCTACCATCGGATGCTTGGGCACAAGATAGAAGACTGCATTACCTTCAAAAGTTGGCTCAACGACAACCTTCGGAAAGGAAATATAACAATCCCGAAGGAGTACATGAAGGAACCCCGAAAGGAGGTTCCGTCAATGTTATCTCAACCGATCCCGTCATTCCGATAGATCCCTATGCAACCGACGATGGATGGACTACCGCTCGGACGAGATCTTCGAAGAAGATTTTAGACAGCATCCGAACCTCTTCGGTGCGAGCTTCAATTCAGAGTTCGAGACTTGTTAAACCGGTACTATCACTTGCGATAGAGGAACCACCTCGACAGGAGACAATTGAAGAAAAGAAGAAGATTAACGAAGAAGAGAGGACTGAGACTCCTAAGGCTAGACTAGGGGCGGCTTATCCTAGGATAGTTGTTTCCGATTCGGGGGAGAAATCCCTCGAACCTCTGATTTTGTATGATTATCTGCTCACTTCGGTGGGATCATATAATGATAAGGGTGATGGCGTTGGCTACGTTTTGACTGTTTCTAACGATTACGTAACTAGCGACAATCCGGGCGTCGATTTCGATACCAACAACAATTCTCAAATCATACATGATCTCGACGATCAAAATGACGAAGAAGGCATCCATCAAGGAGGCTACGAGAGTTCAACAAGCAACGGATCTATCTGTGAGTTTCGAGGAGCTCCAGTTACGATAGAGTTAGAGCCTTCAGATTTTGAAGATAATCCGGAAGAGCCAGTCATTCCGATTCAGGAGGAGACACCGACAAACTCAATACTAGATTCAGAAGAAATTACAGAAGTCAACTTGAGAAGTGGAAGAGTTCTACCTCCGAGAATGGGTCCAAAAGACAAAGGAAAGCAGGTGGTTGTTCAAGAAGAACCAACCCCAGCAGAAGACATACCCATTCGAGAAGAAGCCGAGACACAGGAGAACAAAGTGGACTACAACGTGCTAGCCCATCTTAGGAAACTACCGGCCAAACTGAGCATCTACGATGCTCTCATCTTATCAAAGGAGATGAGAGAAGCTCGATCAAGGCCTTACTTCGATCCGGAAATTTGCTTAGCTCAAATGGCCGGAGATTCCTTGGATGAGGTTTGCTCGTTAAAGGAACAGCGAGGTGTTACCTTCACGGACAATGACCTACTACTTGGGACAGCAGATCACAACCGACCGTTGTACATTTCAGTTACAATTGGGAAGTTTACGCTCTCCAGAGTTTTGGTGGATCCGGGAGCATCAATCAATATAATGAGTCTTCGAACACTAGCATACTTAGAAATTGATGCTCGTGAGCTCGAGGCCGACAAAATGTTATTAAGAGGATTCAACCAGAAAGGAGAAAGAGCCCTCGGGTCAATAACGCTACTGATGAAGACCGGTGATTTAGCAAAGACAACCGCAAAATTTCATATAATCGATTCAGAAACGTCGTTCAACGCTCTACTGGGCCGACCATGGATACATGAAAACAGGATGGTACCATCATCTCTGCATCAGTGCATCAAGTACTACGATGGAGGGGAACAGTGCATCAAAGGAGACTTACAACCATTCTCCGTACATGAGATTGGAATCCATGAAGATGCAGCTTATTATGCACCGCCAAAGAAAACAATCTTCTCCAGAGATACCGTAACAAATGAAGCAAAGAAAGTTCGAGACAACGAAGAACCTGAAGTTCTAGTCCAACAGATCACTCACCACTCCCTTCCGGCGAGATGGTGAAGGTTTCTCCACAACTCGCATCCGAGGTCGAGGCCGGGGACGAGGCCGTGGTAGAGACACTAGGACAATCGGACGAGAAGAAACCAACCATCAATGTTGATTGGGATGATAGTTCCGAAGAAGAAAAAGAAATCAAGCAAGAAGCGAGCAACAATAAGTCGAAAGAAGCCGCAATACAAGATCTCCCTCGAAGATGAAAAGAACGAAGAATACAAATCAATGTACGAGAAGATTAACCACTACGTACATACTATGACCCTAACTCCGATCCATTCTAATAAGATCGAGGGTATGGAGGTCAAAGAGGTACGTAGTGACGGTGCAAAGCCGATCAAATTCTACCGTGGTGCTTCTTCCTCCAAAACCGAAAATAATGTACAATTCGAAGATGTCACTTCATCGAATTAATGGAATTACCTTTTGAGTGGTACTCTCCCTGTGTTCAAAATTTAATTCAACGTGGTTTCTTACCTCGACAATGGACAAAAGGCCAATCACAACATTTTGAAAAGTTATGGAATAACTCCGGCCGTCCTCCCAATTCAAAGTATGGACTCGGATTCGGCACAGTAGGGTCAGTTGACGATACCGAATTTTGCTTGGTTGTCACTTGCAAATCCAATGAAAACCGCATGGAAACTACGGACGAACTCGAAGATTTACAAATTGGAGACGCTCCACCAGAATTCGAAGAAGAAATTAAATCTACAATAGATGAGTTGATGGAAGTTAACTTAGGTACTAGCGAAGAGCCTAGACCTACCTTTGTTAGCTCCTTACTCAATAAAGAAGACTCCGAAGAAATAATCAAGTTATTAATGGAATTTAAAGACTGCTTTGCTTGGAATTACGACGAGATGCCAGGATTAGCTCCGGAGGTTGCGAGTCCATAAGCTAGGAGTGGATCCTACTTCGTCCCGGTCGGACAAGGTCCCGGAAGAATGCGTCCGGAAATCGAACAACAAGTCATAGCCGAAGTTAAAAAGCTAATAGACGCTAAATTTGTCCGTGAAGAACAATACCCGACACGGTTAGCCAATGTGGTGCCGATCGAAAGAAGAATGGTCGGATCGGAATTTGTGTGGACTTCGGAGATTTAAACAAGGCATGTCCAAAAGATGAATTCCCTCTACCGATTCCAGAGCCGATGATCGATATTGCTTCGACACATGAAATATTCTCATTCATGGATGGATCTTCGGGATACAACCGGATAAAAATGGCTCCGAGAAGATGAAAAGCTTACGGCATTCGAACGCCGATCGGAGTATTTTGCTACACGGTGATGCCATTCGGATCGAAGAACGCAGGAGCAACCTACCAAAGAGCAATGACAAGAATTTTTGATGATCTCATCCACAATCAAGTCGAATGCTACGTGGACGATGTCGTCATCAAAAGCAAAGTAAAGGAAAACCACCTGTATGATTTGAGAATTGTTTTCGAACGATTAAGACAATTTAACCTTAAGATGAATCCCTTAAAATGCGCCTTCGGCGTCACCTCCGGAAATTCTTAGGATTCGTTGTCCGACATCGTGGAATTGAAATCGACCGGAGAAGATTAAAGCCATCTTAGAAATGCCGCCTCCCAAAACCTTAAAACAACTACGATCTTTTCAAGGGAAGTCGGCATATCTTCGACGCTTTATCTCAAACCTGTCGAGTAGGTGTCGGCCTTTCTCGGCACTAGTTAAAAAGGACGCCAAATTTATTTGGGAAGAGAAATGCCGAAGGCCTTCGAAGACATTAAACAATATTTAATGACACCTCCTGTCTTAGCAGCCCCAGTCTCAGGTAGACCGCTGATAATTTACACCGCGGCTTTAGACGACTCTCTCGGAGCCCTGTTAGCCAAGGTCAATGATGAGGGTAAAGAAAATGCTCTTTACTACTTAAGCCGTCGTTTGCTTCCGACGGAAGTAAGGTATCCCGCAATTGAAAAGCATTGTTTGGCCCCGATCTTCGCCGCTCAAAAGCTCGGGCACTACATGCTTTCTCATAAGGTCAACTTGATTTCGAAGTTTAATCCATTGCAATACTTGATGACTCGTCCAACACTTTCCGACGGACTTGCCGGATGGTCAATGATATTATCGCAATTCGATATAACTTTCGTGCCTCGCGTGCGCAGTAAAGGGACAAGTCTTAGCGGACTTCCTCGCAAGCACACCCTTTGCCGGCCGAATCTCCTCTCAATGACGATCCGCCGGATGAACAAATAATGAGCCTAGAAGACCTCGATGATCGACGTTGGGAATTGTATTTTGACGGAGCATCTTCGAGCACACAAAGACGAAGAATCGCAAGTGATAGTGCCCGGTAAGGCAGGAATCGGGCTAATCTTTATAACACCGGAGCGGGGGATGTTAAGATACTCCTACCACTTGACGGAACCGTGTACAAACAACGAAGCGGAATACGAAGCCCTCATAACGGGATTGGAATTAACCATTCAAATGGGGATAACGGACATCAACATCTACGGGGATTCACGGTTAATCATTCAACGGATCGCCGGACAATACAGAATTTTTAAACCAAGACTCGAACAATACTTCCAGGTATGCCATACAAGTTGTTAGAACGGATTCCAAATGTGACAATCTACAAAATTCCTAGAAAAGAGAATGCTTTAGCAGATGCTTTAGCCCGTCTCGCAAAAGAATTTGCCTGTTTGCAAGATGAATCGATGGAAGTGTCGGTTCACGGACGTCGAGTCCTATCACGGCTTGACATAGACATGATACACAAATCGAAAAAAGAAAAAGAATCGGTTAGCGGCGAGTGACGGAAAACACGAGAAGATTGGCGACAGCCATTGATGACTACTCCGCAAACAGGAAAGCTACCGGACGATAGGTCGTCGGCCCATCGGATCAAGAAAAGAACTCGTCTTACGCATTAATAAACAACACATTATACGGAAGGTCTTTTGATCGAATGTGGCTAAGGTGCCTAAGCGGGTCCGAGGCCCGTGAAATTGTTAAAGAGGTGCATTCGAGACTCCGTGGCGCTCACCGGTCGGGTCCAAAGATGAAGATGAAAATTAAAAGACTAGGATACTACCGGCCCTCGATGATGACCGACCGCATGAAAATCGCCAAGAGCTGTCACCAATGCCAAGTGCACGGAGTGGTTCTACATCAACCTCCAAATGTGCTACACCCGACAATTGCGTCGTGGCCATTTGAATGTTGGGGCACAGATATAGTGGGTCCGATAGAACCACCATCTTCGAAAGGACATCGTTTCATTCTTGCGGCTACAGATTACTTTTCCAAGTGGGCAAGGCAGCTCCACTTAGAGAAGTGAAAGCACACCACGTGCTACGGTTTTCAAGAACCAAGTTGTCTACCGTTTCGGAGTGCCGCGCAGGATCATCTCGGATAATGGGTCGGCATTCGAAGCACACAAATCAACAATTTTGTCGGGAGACACGGAATCGACCGGCGATACTCAACAATTTACTACCCAAGAGCAAACGGCCTCGCCGAGGCTTTTAATAAAACTCTCGTTCAAATCTTAAAGAAAACCCCGGACGATAATAAGAGAAATTGGCACGAGAAATTGTTAGAAGCCTTATGGGCCTACCGGACAACCTTCGAACTCCTACTCAAGCTACACCTTACGCTCCGGTGTATGGGTCCGAGGCGAGTGTTACCTTTAGAGGTTCAGACTCCCTTCACTCGGAATTGCAGTTGCAAACAAGATCACGACGAAGAAAACGCCGTACTACGACTCGAAGAATTAGAAAGCTTGGAAGGGAAAAGACTTGCAGCGACAACGGAATTTAGAACTATACCAAGCTAAGATGGTTCAAGCCCATGACAAAGCTGGTCCGCCCAAGAACCTTCAAAGTTGGTGATTTAGTTCTCGTTCTCAAGAGACCTATTCTTGCACACCGCAAGATAGGAGGAAAATTTGAGCCCACTTGGGAAGGACCGTTTGTGATTGAAGCAGTATACTCAGGAGGTTCCTACCAGTTAGTGAATTGCCAGGGAGAACGACATATGCTTCCGATCAACGGACGATACTTGAAAAAGTATTACGCTACCTGATGTTTCGAAGGAATGAATTCTTCATCCCTAAGAAACACGGGTGAAGTAATTACTTATGATTGGGTCCGAACCCAAAAAATAATAAAATGTGCTAAGATAAATAAAATCATGATAATTAAGTTTTCCTTGTTTTCTTTTTCAAATCAAAATCTCTTCCCTCATCTTATCCTACTTCATTCCTGTTAAATTTCAAAATATAAGAATAATAAAAAATGTATCTTTAATAAACATTTTCTTAATGTTCTTGTTCTTAGTACGACCCCCGATCCTTTTCCTTGTCTTTTCGCGGGGAAATGTCGAACGAGCGGTTGGTCTTGAACTTTAAGAATGGCGTAAGCCTTGCACTCGATGAAAAGAGGGTGAAAGATGGAGCGATAATCGAGATTGACTCGGATTTCGCACCGGCAGGCCTACGATACGAGGAAAGTGATTGGGTCCCGGCTAACCGAGAAGAACTACCCGGGCGGACAGAGTGATGAAAGTGGGTGGCCCAAGCCACCAAGCCAACAACAAGAAAAGAAAAGCAAACACCGAAGAAGACAAGAAAATGAAGTCCGTAGTCAGCTACGGCGGAGGGCAGGCTTGTCGCCGCCGCGCCCGCAGAGATTCAAGAAGTTCGGAGAGCTACTCTCACGGCCACGCAACGAAGAAATAAGAATCGTCGTATCCGTAAAATGTTAACAAAACTAGGCTGCGGACCGGCGCGACGAGACAGTCGCTAATGCCGGCACTCACATTTCGAGGACACCGGTTCACCAGGAACTCGAAGAAAGGAGGCCAGCTCCTAGAATAACGAAAGAACCGGGGAAATCTCCGGAAGATCGAAGAAAGAAGGCTACCACGCCACCGGATAGAACCACCGACAGATGCATGACCTTGTTGCGAAGCAACCCCGGGGATGTCCCGACGTGCATCATCCCCGAGGAGCCGAGGTATGCGGGGGAACGTGAAGGGATTGAACCATATATCCCACAATATGTCACAAGGCCTCGCCATCTGCGGATCATTCCGGAATACGAGCCGGAGAGGATGCGGAATGTTGAAAGAAAACTTTCGAATACTTCGAGAGAATTAAAGGAAGAAGAATCAACATACTAGAAGGCCTCGAGCTACACACCGACGTATTCTCGGAGTATGAACAACAACAAATCGTGGATCGTATCCAGGATCCGAAAAGAATGGGCCGAGCAGGCCGCCCGAGGGAAAATACATACTCGGAACCCCGGAGATGGATGCCGGGGAAAGGAAGAATCACAATACAATGCGGATGCTCGCTACAACTTTGCTTGAAGACGGAAGGGAAACCCACCGGGGATACTTCGTCATGGGCAAGTAGATCCGATGCCATTAGTTATCAAGAGAATGGTGAAAAGATTGATAACATGGAGGGTACTGCCAGCTAGATTGCATACCCAATAGCCGCATTATCAACATCTACAAACGAGGTGACCGCATACCCCCACATATTGATCACCACGACTTCGTCGGACCTTCTGCACGGTCTCTTTCTTGAATGAGTGCAACATCATGTTCGGATCCGACCTCCGGATAGCGAGCCCGGGTGAGTTCCGAGGGCCAGTAAAGATACCTTTACCGGTGGGTTCCGTCATGATACCGCAAGGTAACGGAGCAGATATCGCAAAGCATTGCATACCAGGGGTGCCAGTGGAGCGAATCTCAGTTACTTTCAGGAGGATGGACGACGACAGAAATACCTTACCATTTCCAACCGGATCCGGAGCTAGAGAACCTCCGGCCTTACGAGCCGTGAGTTACATGGGAAATATCACACCTCCAACGTACATCCAGCTCGGCATCCTTGCCGAGGATGGCTTGGAAGGTGATGTTATTGACCATGTACCTCACTTATTCGGACATGGATTTTTCGACGGATGATTCTTTTGATGGATCAACAAAGATCATACACGATCCGTTTGAGTCTACACGGATTGTATGAAATATATTCCAGATCGAGTTGTACGACGTATTTTCAACATGATTGGAATGAAAGTGACCATGTCACGTTTTTGGCCTTCACCTCTTTTGTGCAAATTGATTGGGAAACGCCATTAAAGTTAAATGAACTTCGAACAAAGAACAGAAAGAAAAAAAAAGAGAATAAAAGAAAATTTTTTAAAAAAAATCGAAAAATGACAAACACCAAGTTCACATGAACATTAAATAAACAACAAAATAAAATTTGAACCATTAAAAGATAAACGAAATCAACACAAATCTCAAATTCAATCTTTCCAAATTCCGAATCAAATTTCAATCTTTTCAAACTTCAAAATCAAACTCATCCTTCCAAATTTCCAAATTTCCAAATTCAATCTTTCCAGGCTTCAAGTCTCAATCAAGTTCAAATTCAATCTCTATCAAATCTCAAATCCGATCTTCTAGATCTCAAATCAAATCTCAATCGAAAACATCAAATTCAAACTTTTGAGTCGAGGATTTTACATCCAAGACCGCACTTTGCTTTAGGATTCTCTTCCTATTGCACTCGAAATACATCAAAATTCAAACTCTTTTGGGTCGAGGATTTTACATCCAAGACCGCACTCGCTTTAGGATTCTCTTCCTATCGCACTCGAAATACATCAAAATTCAAACCTTTTGGGTCGAGGATTTTACATCCAAGACTGCACTCGCTTTAGGATTCTCTTCCTATTGCACTCGAAATACATCAAAATTCAAACTTTTGGGTCGAGGATTTTACATCCAAGACTGCACTCGCTTTAGGATTCTCTTCCTATTGCACCGAAATACATCAAAATTCAAACTTTTGGGTCGAGGATTTTACATCCAAGACCGCACTCGCTTTAGGATTCTCTTCCTATTGCACTGAAATACATCAAAATTCAAAACTTTTGGGTCGAGGATTTTACATCCAAGACCGCACTGCTTTAGGATTCTCTTCCTATTGCACTGAAATACATCAAAATTCAAACTTTTGGGTCGAGGATTTTACATCCAAGACTGCACTGCTTTAGGATTCTCTTCCTATCGCACCGAAATACATCAAAATTCAAACTTTTGGGTCGAGGATTTTACATCCAAGACCGCATCGCTTTAGGATTCTCTTCCTATTGCATCGAAATACATCAAAATTCAAAACTTTTGGGTCGAGGATTTTACATCCAAGACTCGCACTGCTTTAGGATTCTCTTCCTATCGCACCTGAAATACATCAAAATTCAAAACTTTTGGGTCGAAGATTTTACATCCAAGACCGCACTCGCTTTAGGATTCTCTTCCTATTGCACTGAAATACATCAAAATTCAAACTTTTGAGTCGAGGATTTTACATCCAAGATCGCACCGCTTTAGGATTCCCTTCCTATTGCACTCGAAATACATCAAAATTCAAAACTTTTGGGTCGAGGATTTTACATCCAAGACCGCATCGCTTTAGGATTCTTTTCCTATTGCACTTGAAATACATC
Source organism: Papilionanthe hookeriana x Papilionanthe teres (assembly GCA_022702705.1). NCBI lineage: Eukaryota > Viridiplantae > Streptophyta > Magnoliopsida > Asparagales > Orchidaceae > Papilionanthe > Papilionanthe hookeriana x Papilionanthe teres. The sequence goes on from JAKZJZ010000581.1 coordinate 21,126, forward strand.
AAAATTTAACCTTTGGGTCGAGGATTTTACATCCGAGACTGCATTGCTTTAGGATCTTTTCCCTATCGCAATGAAATACATCACATCAAAATCAAACTCTTGAGGTTGAGGATTTTATATCCAACACCACTTTGCTCTGAGATATCTTCTCATTGCAACGATTCAATCTAATCAATTCAATTTTCTTTCGAGGTTGGAGATGTTACATCTAAAACCTCAAAATCCTAATTTTCATTTCAAATCAAATCCCTCAAATTAATTTTGACAAAACTTCAATCTAGATTGAAACTCCAAACTAAAATTTAAACTCACACATCAAAACATAAATTGAAGCAAAATAAAATCTAAATCGAAATTCCCCCAGATCATGTGATTTGGGATTCACCTCCTTTTCCTTTCCCCGCCGAGAGTTCAAGAATCTCCGGTTCCAGAGATATACTTGACACTCCCCAGTCAGAAACTCTTCTACTTCGTCCTAAGTTCGTCACTTGGACATCCGTGTTGGTTTTGTTGATCGCTTCGGTCAACACCAATACGCGCGGTGTGCTCCGTCGGCTCACCACACCTATTGGGGGTCCATTTGTTGACCTCATTTTTGATGAGGTCTTCCTTTTCTTCTTTTTAGTGCTTAGGATCTAGCCTTAGGCTTTTCCTTTGACTATCTTAGAGGACTAGAATTGGGACCCGCCTTTTAGAAATTCAAACCACTTCTAAACTCCCTGCAAACTCCACAAACTTGACTATAGACCCCTAATCACCTAGAGGGTTGAAATCAGATATGGAAGTTTAAAGGATGAGTTCCTATAGGACTCTTTGGCCTTAGACCGCCACAGGTGGCCCGGTCCGATGAAGGGGCTGACATACACTACACTTACACACTACATTTCCACACACTTCCTAAAACCACACCCATACCCAACTTGACCTCCTGACTCATGTAGGTGATTCACATGGATGGTCCTTAACCCCTAAGCCCTTGGCTAAGAGGGTTAGAAACAACATAGTGAATGCCTCAAATGAGTCCTTTCATGGCTCATATGGGCTTGAAATGGCTTCATGGCTCAACCAAAATGATTTCACCCCACCCAAATTCACCCAATCTTCAATTTCCCAAATTTTCAATTTTTGACCCCCGGGACCCTACACCTACTAAACCTACCCAAAACCCTTGAATTACCCAAATTTTTGCAAAATCTCCAAATTACCTAAAATTTTCCAAAATCAATCCCAAACACCTCCACATCACTCAAATTGATCATCCATACCCAAAAATACCAAAAATTCCAAAAATACCCCCCAATACCCTCCAAATACCCAAAATACCCTTCTTGGCCTAAAAATCCAAAAATTCAGAAAATTCCCAGAAAATTCCAGAAAATCCCAAATATTCCCAATTTCATTTTGTCCAACTACACCATGGGCCAATTTTGTCAATTTACCCTACTTTTGTCAAAACCCCCAAATTGACCCATTTTAACCCAAAGTGGACCCAATGTCAAACCAAACATACCCAATTGACCCCAATTTTGGTCCAATTCAATTCTAAACTTCAATTCAACATTCCCAATACCAATTTAGACCAAATCCAAGTCCAATTTGATTGACATTTGTATCCAATTTCACTTTGGGCCTTAAAGCCCAAATTTGGACCCATGACCCAAACTTAGCCCAAACTAACCCAATTCAACTCCAATTAACCCCAAATCTTTTCTAAACCTTCCTTAACATCCTCATAAACAAAACACTAACATGATTTGCCCAAGATTTTGACCCAAACCCCACTCAAATTCAACCCAAAATCAAAAAGCCCAATTTTGACCTAAACCCAAATCTAACCCAAATAGGCCCAAACCTCAAAATTAAAACCCAACCAAAGCCAAAACCTCTTTGAAACACTCCCATAAACATTTCTTAATATTTATTTTACATCAATTTCAACCCTAGCCCAACATTGGCCCAAGTTAGCCCAATTTGACCTACATTGGCCCATTCACCAAAAGAATTCAAATCCAACCCAATTCAAGTCCAAACTACCCCAAATTTGCTTCAAGTCACTCATGACACATCCATGAGCTAAACCCAATAATTATTTGGCCCAACCTCTTTACAAAATTTCATCCCAAAATCCATTTTAAAATTCAAGAGCCCACTTTCCTAATCCATCTTAAAAACCCATCTAAAACCCTTTCAAAAAAGCCCAAAATTCTTCCAAGGCCCATATGACATTTCCCCTCATCATACTTTCAATTAAAATCATCCCTAAGTCCTAAATTCATCATCAAATAATTCCAAATCAAGCCTCATGCCAAATCACCCCTAAATACCAAAATTTTCCTTAAATCCATTTCCATGAAATTGACTTTACTTTTCCCAAGCCAAATGGAGCCATGGAGCCATGCATAAGCCATATGCAAGCCATGAGAGCCTCTTTACATGTCACCATGCCATTTTGGGCAAAAGGAGGAGGCTCTTTCCTTAACTCCTAAAGGTGGTTAACCACTTACATGATTCCACTAAACCATGCTTAAGCCTAATTGTACTTGGATTGTGACTTGACCCCACTAATCAAGCTGATCCAAATCACTTTCTCCTCAGCCTAAACCAGGCCTTGGGTGGTGCACCTAGCCCAAATGGGTGGGTTGACCCATTTAGGTCCAAATCTAGCCATGCCCCATTCCACTTTGGATCAAAGCCTTTACACATGTCCATGGCCAATTGATTGCACAAACCTCCAGCCCCGACCCACCTGACCCCGAGGGTGACCCATGCTCGGCCGGCCGGCCACCGGGCCGCCGGAAAACACCATGGCCGAGAGCTCACATGTGAGCCAACATTGAAATTCTCACTTGCCGAGCTGCCCCATCCCTAGTGGTCACCATGGCTGATCTTCTCCTCACCAGAGCAGCTGATCCCAAGCCCTAACTCTCCCTGGGAGGCCCCCCAGCCAGCTCTATTTAAACTCCACCCCTCTCGGCCATAAAGAAAAAAGCACAAACCCTGCCGAAACTCTGCCAAAATTGTTCCAAACCCTTCACCATCCTTAGAGCAGTTGATCCCAGTTGTCAATTTGCCCTAATCCCCACCAACGAGCCCGATTTCTCAACCGAAATTCCACCCAAAACCAGGACACTTTGCCACAGTGAGCCAATCCTCAAATCGACTGGTCCTACACCTTCACCGGACCAAGAGGAGAAGTTTCCCACCGAAAGCCCCATCTCCGAGGCCACCCGGTTGCTCCGGCCTCCAAGCTTTGTGATCGGGCGTGGTCACTTTCATAGCTAGGCAATTCACTGGACCAGGAGACTTCATCCGGAGCTTGCCGGGACCCAATCGAAGGTGCAACAACTCTCGGATTGAAGCCACACTTCTCCGAGCTAAGGTATGAGTTAACTATCCATCCCGAGCTTCGGAGATTCTCCATTTCAAATGCCTTAGTTTCAATGCATGTTAGCCGTATAGATGTGTTCGTCTCTTCAAGACGAATCCATAGAAGCATAAGAACACGAAAATCCATCGAGAATCGAGTGAGATCTTAGGGATTTAGTGTGGACGGCTCTCGGGTGAGAACACTTGGGGACGATGAACGGATGCCGTCCATTCGATACACGCGCGCACGGACGGCCGGGATTGCGTCGGACCGAGGAGACGGTACGAGAACCGCGGGGCTCGGGCTGCCGACTCGGGTGGCGGCGTCGAATGGGAGCGCGACGCGTGTGCGTTCGGAGGCTGCCGAGGTTTCGCCGGCGCCGCGTGGATAAATAGAAAATTAGGGTATTTTCTTATTTATTTAATTCCCTAAACTTCAAAAATCCATATCTTTGTGTAGAAAAATCACAAAAATAAAATAAAAATACCCTCTTGCTCAGTGAACAGAGGAGAATAATGTGGAAAAGAAATCATTTAATTTAATTAAGTATTTTATTTTTTATGATTTATTTACTCTCTGCATACATTTAATTCTCCATGCATGTATACAATTCACCATGGCATGAGACCATAGGAGCTTTTGAAGCCTCCGAACTTGGGAACATTCCCTGAATTTTCCAAGGTCAGAGGCCATCTCTGTGAAAAGTTATTTATTTTTCAAATGCATGTTGCTGTTTTGAGTATTTTAATTCCAAAAATTAGCATGTTGTGAAATAAATTCTAGAAATATTTGGTGATGTTCCTTATGACCAGAGAACCCTAGGAAAAATAGGACTTGAGTTAATTCACTCGGATTAACCCTAATTGGCTTAAACACCCAAAATAGGTCTTTAATTAATTAGAGTTAACCAGGTATCAAATTGACTTGAAATCAATTCTCCACTGACCTTTAGGATCAGAGGAATCCACCATAAAAATTTGAGGTCAATTGGACTTGGTTAGCCCCACTAATTGGGTTGATTAAGCCACTTAGCCATTTTAAACTTTAAAAATTCATAACTTTTAAAATACTTTTTAAAAATTCACCAAATTGGTTTTGGAGCCTCTCTGATATCAGGGGAACCTAAGAAAATTAAAATTTCAATTTTCTAAAAAAGTTGATTTTTAATAATATTTTAATATTTTTAATAATTAAAAAATAATAAAAATCACAAAAATAATAAAATTCACCAAAATGTCACATTTTGAATTTTAATCACTTAGGAACAAATCCCACATTTTTCCTAAGTCTATTTAGTGAGATATTAAATTTTAAAGCCCTAGGGTAATTTTAAAATTAAAAAAAATGTATTTTCTAGCATTTTCACTAAAATAATTATTATAAATTATAGAAAAATCAGAAAATTGCAAAATTTGTTTCTCTGGTTTCCTTGATATTAGAGAGATTTTTGAAAAATATAAAATCCATTTTTCAACATTTATTTTATTTTTAAATTAATTAACACTCCAAAACTCAAAATAATTATAATAAAAATAATATAATTCAAAAAATCACTAAAATTGGTCCAAGTGCTTCTCTGGTCATTAGGAATGTCCCCTAATTTTCTTAAGGACAGAAACTTTCCCTTGGTCATGTTATCAAATTTTCCTTGAAAATCTCTATTTTCCACCAAAAATAATTATATAAATAAATTAAATACAGAAAAATCACATTTTCTCCTCTCATGTCTTTATTGACATATGAGTGAAGTCACATAAAAACTTCAAGTTCATTTGAGTTCAATTTAGTGAGTTATGAAATTATTAAGCTTAAAGGGTAAAATGGTAATTAAAATCTTTAATCCTTAATTAAAACTTTAGGTTTAATAAAAAGTCAACAAGTAAAATATTTGATCTTAATCTGATTTGGATGATTGAAATTTAAATAATTAAAGGGTAGAAACCCATTAAATAATTTTAAAATGATTAAACTTTAATTAAATAATAGATTAAATTTGGAGGAATAATGAATTGGAATTATTAAAATAAGGGATCTTTATTAGGAAGAGATTTATTCTTTAATTTAAAAATCCCTAAATTAATTATATCAACTAATACTCAATTTTTAATTAAAATGATAACTCAAATTTAAAATATTAAAAGACTTAATTAAATTATTAAAATCTTTTTGAAATTTCAATTAAAATTAAAAATAAAGTAAATTAAAGATAAATTAAATTAAGATTAAATTAAATTTAATAATTAAATTAAATTAAATTAAACAATTAAATTAAATTAAATTAAATAATTAAATTAAATTAAATTAAATAATTAAATTAAATTAAATTAAAAAATTAAATTAAATTAAATAATTAAATTAAATTAAATTAAAAATTAAATTAAATTAAATTAAAAAATTAAATTAAATTAAATAATTAAATTAAATTAAATTAAATTAAATTAAATTAAATAATTAAATTAAATTAAATTAAACCAAATTAATTAAACATCAAATCAAATTAAATTAAATTAAACTAAATATAAAGCAACTTGAACACTATTCCAAATTTAAACCCTTTAACTCAAATCAAATCATTTGAATACTAATTTACCCTTGAAAGCTTTGATTAATATAACTCCTAAATAGAACATTAAATGGAGTGTTACTTCACTCATAGGATATTCAAATGTCCTAGTTCACTGAGCAAGTTAACAAGACTTGAAAACCTCGGATGATCGATTCATTTATATAATTAAATTCATTTGGACTTAAAACAATCCTAGAAATATTGAAAAGATGTTTAAGATTCTTCTTAAGCACTTCCTCAATATGATAGGATATTTATAAGAACAATTGAATTTGATTATTCTTTGATGAAGAAAATCGTCCTTAAACCAAAACCCAAAGAACCTAGACGTCATAGGAGATGACTAGCTATAGGATTAGGAATTTGGTAGAAAACCATAACCTTTCCCTTAGCTTTACCTAGGAACTTGCTTAAATATTCTAATTGTGTTTTAAGTGCAGCTTGGGATGACGGGAAGACCCTCCTTGTACGCTTTTATTTTATTGCAATTTACTTTCTTGCAATTTACTTTCTTGCAATTTACTTTATTGCAAATGCATTTTACTTTTCTTGCATGATAAAACAACAGTTGCATGAAAACCCACACCTTTAGGATAGCCCCTAAAACTGAAACCAAAATTAAGTTAAAAGTCATTGCAAGATAAAATTCACCGCCACAACATTTCAAAATATAAAACAACTCAAAATTTAATCACAAACAGAACACAAAATTACAATTACAACTAAATTAAAACGTCCTGTTGGATGATCGGGAATACCTCGGATGATGTAACCTACGTGTTGCTAACGGGATTTCCCACGGTCTAAATGAAAGTGTGGAACTCATTCAGTTGAGTTTAGCAAATTCATCTGGACTAAGTGAATCCGATAAAAATAATGATGCCGGAAGGATGGAACCGTGGGATCTTAACCGGTGTCGTTATAATCAACTTTAAGATTTGTTTTAAATAAAACATAAAAAACACTTGGATTTTAAGATTTTCTCTAAACCAAAACACTTTTCTCAACTCCTGATTTATGATTTCTAAAACTAAACCTCTGCAACAACAAGGAGCTCGGAGCATGGTGGGCGAGCACGACCATCGTCATCGACACAAACCATCGAGCAAAACTTTCCTAGAATTAAAACAACCAAGCCATAGGACTTCGAGGTAGCTTGCCTAGTGCAACATAAATCCTCAACTCTTCGTTAGGCATTTGCATTGCAAATTAAGCCCTAACCGGTCTTAGGATTCCGAGGTAGTCGTCCGATACGACAATAAACCCTCACATCTTCTAGAGCTATTTGTTTGATTTTATCATACAAATATAAGCCCTAATTAATTGAAATTGGCAAGATTGAAATATCAAATAAACATTAGGACTTTCCTAAATTCAAGCCAAACGATAGGATAGTCGGGAAATTATCGAAGTTCACTTCGAATCAGTGATTTCTCCTATCTTTCTTCCTTTGGATTCACAAAACAAAATGTTCCAAAATTTGATCCATTCCCTATTGAAACTCCAAAGTTCAATCTTTGAAAACCCTAAACTTTGAAATTCTTGAGAGCAGAATCATTGATTATTATCGAGAGTTTTCTTAGGTGATTCCCGTCACTTAAGATGTAATTAACTATAGGGGCTTGCCCTTATAGGGAATTTTAAAGAACCCAGGTAATATAAACCCTGTTTAATGTTTTCATATTAAGCAGGGGAAACTTGTCGGCTTATAAAATTGGTTCGCAGACCAAACGGATGTCACTAATCTTCTAGTTTATTTAATCAAGCCCCACCATCAAGCCGTGTGTCTATCCTTAGGGATAGATACACGGTTTGTGGTGCGGTGCTCGTTTATATAAACTATTTGGGATGTGAGGTCGGTTTAATCTCATATCTTAAAACTTTCAAATTTAAAAATTATTTTCAAAATCAAATACTACTTTTCAAATTATTTATTTTAATTAAATTAAAAATTCGCCGACAGATTTCTGTTAGGCGACCCCTCTTCAAAATAAAACACGACCTAAAAATATGCCGACAGGCCCCTCGAATGATTTATACTGAGAATTGTGTGGCCACACTCAAATGAGTTGATGGAGATCAATTGCATTTATTTAATCAGTCTAATCAGGAGTCGAGAAATTAAAGATAGAGAGATATAAGGTTGACATTAATCCATGCCTTATATTCTATCATGATATCATGTGATAAAGGGATTATGTCATTAACAATCGGGTTGTCTCGGATCTTGAGACTATTCATACTAACTTGGGTAGTTATAGTGTCTTGCTAGAGACCAACTATAACTTGTAGGTTTATAAATGGTGATTAAGCTCTATCGCCAATGTTAATTGAACCTATAGGGTCGCACAAAATTTGAATGGACTAGAATGGTTGATGAACACTCTCTCACTTGAGTAATTTATAATAATAAGATTATTTTAAATTACAAGCATGAATTAAAAGAGTTTTAATTCATCATATATTTAAAAAGGAGTTTTTAAATATATATTAAAAAAAATGACCTCTTTAATGAAGAGGTGCCATGAAACTGTGTCACTTTAATTAAAAGGAGGGGTCATGGCTTATGAAGTCAACTTTTATTATTTTCCTTTTGAAATCCATAAGAGAGGAAGAGAGTTCTTCGGGTTTTGGAGAAAACCCCGTTTCCGATCTAGCAGTTGGAAGCCATTTGGAAATCCATTCGAGTGTGGATACCGGTAGAGGGCGGTGGTTTCAGCGCCTTAAAGATCCGAGGAAATCTAAGAGTAGAACTCTTGCATGGTATGATTTCTTGCACTTCTTTTGGTTTTATGTTTTTGATTTGTATGAGCACATGAGATCCTTGGTGGTTTATTGGGGAAATGACTTTAATATGCGTATATGATTAATTTCGCTTCCGTTGCGCATGATCCCCAAAATCCAACAGTGGTATCAGAGCCAACTTGTGTTTTCATAGAAATCAATTTAACGGCGTTTTTGGACGTCGGCTGCGGCGGCTATGGCCGCCGGCGGATTCGGCGGCGGCGGTTGGCCGACGGCAGCGGTTGGCCGTTGGCAGGCGGTTATGGCGGGCGGTCAATGTGGAGTTGACACCAATAGGTGTCTAATGGGTTGGCACCTCTTGGTTTGTGAGGCCCAACTCCCTCGTGTCTATTCGTTCGAATGGCACTTATTCGCATTAATTAATTTATATGATTAATTAAATTATGATTTAATGCGAATTTAAAATCCGGATTCAAATTTTAATTAGATTAAAGTATTGAATCTATATCGCAATATTTATAATTTTTTGCATGAAATTCCTTTTAAATAATTTATGAAATTTTAGATTGTTTTTGGCAAAAATATAAAATTTTAGTATTGCGATGTACAGATTTTAAATAAGACCCAGCGAGGGCGCTACCCCTCGACCCCGTCCGCTAACCGGCTATCGGAACCGCCGTTTTTATTCCTAACGCCTCATAAATTTAATTGTTTTAGAAACATCGAGGCAATTATCAAGTAATTTTATTATTATTATTTTTTTTAGTTTGTCAAACATGGATGTATTAATTAGATTAATACATGATGTATCGACTTGCGTGACACATAATATGGCCTGAGTGACTTCGTGAATTGCATGGTTGTAATATTTTTAATTTTTGCAATGGGATGTAATTATTAATTTTGGCTCGCGTGTCATTTTGCTTTGTTGTAATTTATATTACATGTATTTATTCTTGGTGAGATAAATCGTGAGAAGACAAAGCAAGGCACTTGAAGTCCACTATCCACCATGGTGATGGAGGAGCTAGAAGTCCATGCAAGAGATGGTGATCTCGAAGGCTTTAGAAGTTACTTTTTACCCTTAGATTGGACTTTTGATCTTCATAATTGGCTTATGAAGATCATTCTGGTTTTGGGGCCATATTTTGACACGCTTAATTATGCTTCGATTTTGATATTTTCTCGTGATGTGGTTTAGTATATGATACTAAAATAAATCATAACATCATTATAGTTTAAAATCTATAACGATCCCTCATTTGAAATTTTAAGTTTTTCATGCCATCCATTATTATTAAACACTCGTCAAAAACTAATATCACCATGATGTGGGTTCTACCAAAGTAGGAGTACATTAGATAATATTAGCATGACAGGATGAGTAATGGTGCTACTCATTTGTTTAAAATGGTAAAACTTATTTAGGCTTACAAAATGGTTTTGGGCCTAAGGGCATGAGATGAGATTTAAACATGCTATGACATAAGATGTCAAAAATCCCATTAAGAGTTGCATTTAATGCAATTGGTAATAGTTACCTACCTAAATATAATTGATTTTAAGTGTCATGCCAAAGCTGACTTAAAATTAAGTATAATTATGGATCTTATACCACTAAAGTTAATATAATTTTAAAAGAGGGATTATTAATTTAGTGGGAGTTTTTTCATAATTAATATACTTAAACTTTGCATTTATTGTAGATGGCCAACAACAATAATAACAATTCTGCATTTTCATTGCGATCGGTCCTTGAGAAGGACAAGCTTACAGGGGCTAACTTCCTTGATCGGTTTCGTAATTCGAGAATTGTTCTCAAACACGAAAGGAAGTTATATGTCCCGGATGAACCTCACCCCGAAAAACCAGATGATAATGCCACCAGAGCAGAAAAGAATGCTTATGAGAAGCATCATAGTGACTCTGTAGATGTTGCTTGCTTGATGTTAGTTGCCATGAGTTTTGAGATCCAGAAAGATTTAGAACCTATGGAGGCTTATGATATGATCATAAACCTAAAGGAAATGTTCCAGCAACAAGCAAGGCAAGAAAGATATGAAACTACCAAGGCATTGCATTCTTGCAAAATGACCGAAGGTAGTTCGAGTTAGTGCTCATGTATTGAAAATGAAAGGTTACATGGAGCACTCGGCAAGGCTTGGATTTCCATTAAGCCAAGAATTAGCTACCGATTTGCTCCTGAATTCACTTCCTCGTAGTTATGACCAGTTTGTCATGAACTACAATATGAATGAGATGGACAAATCAATATCAGAGTTGCATACGATGCTTAGAACTGCTGAACAAAATATAAAATCCAAGCCTGGGCAAATCTTAATGGTTAAGCAAAAGGGTAAGAGTTTTAAGAAGAAAGGAAAAGGAAAAGGCAAAGGTTGGGGTGGAAAGTCCAATCCTAAACCTAAGCCCAATCTTAGTTCCAAGGCTAAATCCCAGAAGGATGATGTTTGTTTCTTTTGCAATGAACCTGGTCATTGGAAAAGAAATTGCAAACTTTATAAGGAAGATCTAATGAACAAGAAAATCTGGTGGGACCAAGTGCTTCAGTATAAATGTTATACGGCATTAATTATACTCCTTCTAGTTCCTGGATAAGTGGATACCGGATTCGCATCTCACATTTGTTCAAATGTGCGGGGACTAAAGGGGAGTAGAAAGTCGAAACGGGCGAAGTGGATCTTCGCGTAGGCAATGGAGCAAAAGTTGCTGCTTTAGCTGTAGGAAGTTATGAACTTTCTTTACCCAGTGGGCTTTTGTTAGTATTGAACAATTGTTTTTATGTTTCTACAATGTGTAGAAACATTGTTTCAGTTTCGTGTTTGGATAATGATGGTTTTGCTTTTATTATTAGGAATAATATTTGCTCCATTTATCATAAAGATATGTTCTATGCAAATGCTGTTTTACTAGATGGTCTTTATGTTTTGAACCTTCAAATATCCAATGATTTTTCTATATGTAACATTACTACCAAGAAATTTAAGTCAAATGACTTGAATGTAACCTATCTTTGGCATTTTCGTCTAGGACACATAAATGAGAAACGCATTTCAAAACTCCATAAAGATGGACTTTTGAATTCATTTGATTATGAATCATTTGATACTTGCGAATCATGTCTTTTGGGAAAATGACAAAGGAGCCTTTTACCGGACACGGTGAAAGGGCTAATGAATTATTAGCCCTAATACATACGGATGTATGTGGACCATTAAGTATAGAAGCCATAGGAGGTTACAGGTACTTCATTACCTTTACTCGATGATTTCGAGTAGGTATGGTTATGTCTATTTGATGAGACATAAATATGAAGCATTTGAAATGTTCAAGTATTTTCAAAATGAAGTACAAAATCAACTTGGTAAGACAATTAAGGTGCTTCAATCTGATCGAGGTGGAGAATATTTGAGCCAAGAGTTTGGTGATCATCTTAAGAGTTGTGGAATTGTTTCACAACTTACTCCTCCTGGAACACCACAATGGAATGGTGTGTCTGAAAGAAGGAATCGAACTCTATTTGATATGGTTCGATCAATGATGAGTGCATCGGATCTTCCACTTTCCTTTTGGGGTTATGCACTTATGACAGCTGCTTTTACACTAAATAGAGTTCCATCCAAAAGGGTTGAAAAGACACCATATGAGATATGGACTGGGAAGAAGCCTAGTTTGCTTTTTCTTAAGATTTGGGGTTGTGAAGCTTATGTAAAGCGTTTACATTCTAATAAACTTGAACCTAAATCTGATAAATGTATTTTTGTGGGTTATCCTAATGAGACTAAAGGATATTACTTTTACAATCCCATTGAGAACAAAGTGTTTATTGCTAGAAGTGGTTTCTTTTTGGAAAGGGAATTTATTTCTAAAGGAATCAGTGGGAGTAAAGTACAACTCGAAGAAGTTCGAGAGTCACAAAATAACATTGAAATACCTTTGGATGATGGTGGTCAACAAGGAGTTATTGACACACCAGTTGTAACACAAGAACTACGTAGATCTGATAGAATATGTTATGAGCCTGAGAGATATGGATTTCTCATGAATAATGATCATGATGTATTGTTAATGGATCATGGTGATCCTACTACCTATCAAGATGCTATGTTAAATCAAGACTCTGACAAATGGTTAGAGGCCATGAAATCTGAAATCCAATCCATGTATGATAATCAAGTTTGGAACTTGGTTGATCCACCAAATGATATTAAGACCATTGGGTGCAAGTGGGTTTTCAAGAAGAAAACTGACATGGATGGTAATATGCATACTTATAAAGCAAGACTTGTTGCAAAAGGTTTTAAACAAATTCATGGTATTGACTATGATGAAACTTTTTCACCGGTAGTCATGCTTAAGTCTATTAGAATTCTCATTGCCATTGCTGCATATTATGACTATGAGATATGGCAAATGGATGTTAAAAGCTGCGTTTCTTAATGGAAACTTGTTTGAGGATGTGTATATGACACAACCTCGAAGGTTTTGTTCATCCCGAGAATTCGGTAAAGTGTGCAAGCTTCTAAGATCCATTTATGGTTCGAAGCGAAGCTTCAAGGAGTTGGAATCTTCGTTTTGATGAGACAATCAAAGAGTTTGGCTTTATCAAAAATGAAGATGAACCTTGTGTTTACAAGAAAGTTAGTGGGAGCACTATTGTTTTTCTGGTCTTATATGTCGATGACATATTACTCATTGGGAATGACATACCTACCTTGCACAATGTCAAAACTTGGTTAGGTAAATGTTTCTCAATGAAGGATTTAGGAGAGGCATCCTATATCCTAGGGATAAAGATCTATAGAGATAGATCTAAAAGGCTAATCGCTTCTAAATCAAAGTACATATATAGACCTTATACTGAAAAGGTTCTGTATGGAAGAGTCCAAGAGAGGATTCTTGCCTATGTCACATGGCATAACGCTTAGCAAGACTCAGTGTCCTAACACTAATGATGAGCGAGAGCGTTTGAGAAAGATTCCTTATGCTTCTGCTATAGGATCTATCATGTATGTCATGTTATGTACTAGACCGGATGTTTCTTATGCTTTAAGCATAACGAGCGAATACCGATCGGATCCCGGTGAAAGTCACCTGGATAGCGAGTCAAGAACATTCTTAAGTACTAGAGAAGAACTAAGGATGTGTTCTTGGTCTTTGGTGGATTAGAAGATGATCTGGTTGTAAGAGGTTACACAGATGCAAGCTTTCAATCACACAAAGATGATTATCGATCGCAATCGGGATATGTGTTTTGTTTAAATGGTGGTGCTATTAGCTGGAAGAGTTCAAAGCAAAGCACCGTTGCCGATTCTACAATCGAAGCCGAGTACATAGCGAAGATGTGATGCAACGAAAGAAGCAGCTTGGATAAAGAAATTTGTTTCGACCTTGGAGTGATTCCTAGTATCACAAATCCTGTCGAGATTTATTGTGACAACAATGGTGCTATAGCACAAGTAAAGGAACCTAGGTCACATCAGCGATCCAAACATATACTCAGGCGTTATCATCTCCTTAGAGAAATTATTGAGAGAGGTGACGTTAAAATATGCAAAGTTGCAACAGATGACAATGTTGCGGATCCATTAACTAAACCTCTACCACAAGCAAAACATGAGGGTCATGTAAGGTCCATGGGTATTAGATACATCGATAAATGGGCCTAGTGCAAGTGGGAGATCGTTAGTGATAGTGCCCTGGGCACTATTATATGGATATTATATGGATATGTATTTTGAACTTTTTATGAATATTTTTCTATTTTAATTAGCATGTTTATGATAGAAGAAGAACCTTGAATAGTTTCATGTTTATTATGAAGATTATTCTAAATATCCATAATCGCTTATTGTTGTGGGAATGACAATAAATAAAGATTAATATAAAGTTTGATAGATATTCATGAGATGAATATATGTATGGGGATACACATCAGATTTATATGTATTTATTGGAGAATAAATATTGGATCGACTCGCTTTGAGATTAAATCATGGATATAAGTCATATGTTAATCTCAAGTTAGTAGTGACATCGAATCCTTTGACCTGAGATTGTCATGGTTCTCAACATGAGGAATATTATGTTTTGACATAACCCAACGTTGTATTTGACCGGATGACCATAAAGATTATGATTGGGCATAATGTGAATCATGTAGTGAGATATGAGTAATCAAGATGGAATTTATCCCTCTTATAATAAGAGAGATATCTCTGGGCCCCTCGAATGATTTAGACTGAGAATTGTGTGGCCACACTCAAATGAATTGATGGAGATCAATTGCATTTATTTAATCAGTCTAATCAGGAGTCGAGAAATTAAAGATAGAGAGATATAAGGTTGACATTAATCCATGCCTTATATTCTATCATGATATCATGTGATAAAGGGATTATGTCATTAACAATCAGGTTGTCTCGGATCTTGAGACTATTCATACTAACTTGGGTAGTTATAGTGTCTTGCTAGAGACCAACTATAACTTGTAGGTTTATAAATGGTGATTTAAGCCTACCGCCAATGTTAATTGAACCTATAGGGTCGCACAAAATTTGAATGGACTAGAATGGTTGATGAACACTCTCTCACTTGAATAATTTATAATAATAAGATTATTTTAAATTACAAGCATGAATTAAAAGAGTTTTAATTCATCATATATTTAAAAAGGAGTTTTTAAATATATATTAAAAAAATGACCTCTTTAATGAAGAGGTGCCATGAAACTGTGTCACTTCAATTAAAAGGAGGGGTCATGGCTTATGAAGTCAACTTTTATTATTTTCCTTTTGAAATCCATAAGAGAGGAAGAGAGTTCTTTGGGTTTTGGAGAAAACCCCGTTTCCGATCTAGCAGTTGGAAGCCATTTGGAAATCCGTTCGAGTGTGGATACCGGTAGAGGGCGGTGGTTTCAGCGCCTTAAAGATCCGAGGAAATCTAAGAGTAGAACTCTTGCATGGTATGATTTCTTGCACTTCTTTTTGTTTTATGTTTTTGATTTGTATGAGCACATGAGATCCTTGGTGGTTTATTGGGGAAATGACTTTAATATGTGTATATGATTAATTTCGCTTCCGTTGCGCATGATCCCCAAAATCCAACAATTTAACCACGCCTTAGACTTATCCCTTAATGAAAAAGGAAAAAGTCTAAGTCTAACAGTGTCACTAGACACTCCATCATATTTAAAAGTAGCACACAGTTCTAAAAAACTAGTGAGATGTAAATTTGGATCCTCATTAGGTGTTCCAACAAATTGATTATTTTGTACCATTTTGATAATAACAAGTTTAAGTTCAAATGAATTAGCAGCAACATCAGGATTGTTAATAGTTATATGAATTTCATCTGTTGTTGGGTTAGCATAATATCTTAAAGGTCTTGGCAAATTTCCAATTTCATTTCTTTGATTATCTTGAATATTTGCCATTGTGCAAGGATTTTCAATTTGTTTTTGTTGGTTTCTAATTTTTCTGACAATACGCTCTAACTCCGAATCGTAAGGCACTAAACCTATAGATCCGCTACTACGCATATACAAACACAAATACATTTATAAAGGTAAAAAATAGAATTACACACTACAACATAAACTTACTTCGTTACTTAACTTTTGCTTTCTTAAATCTTTTAATTATTTAACTTCGATAATTTCTTAACTTTGTTATTTATTTCCCCGGCAACGGCGCTAAAAACTTGATGCTTGACTTTATATTTTGCTAGAATTTATGAGCTCAGATTTATAGATTTATAATAATTTTGTTAAGTCCGAGCATTCGACACAAGTATACGTATCGTATCAAGTAATACAGGGCTCTAATGGAGTCCTGGATATCGATTCCACAAGGAAATATTGAAGTTTCAAGAAAAATTTACACAATGTGTAATAAGTACTAAAGTTAAGGTTCACTACTTACTACTACTATGCAGGAAACAGTAAGAACAATAAAATAATAACAACTAACTAACTACAATTACTTCTAATAACTTTAAGAATAGGATTAACTAACAGACACACTAAACTAAGTATTTGAAAGGTTTTTGATATATGAGAAAAGTATCTTTCCTCTTGCAATGAGAATATGATATGTGGATTGATATGAAAAAATTATCTATGTTATTGTGCCAAATAGGAGCATAGATGATTCTTTACCCTTAAAAGAGTATCCCCTTCACGGATAATGACCTACTACTTGGGACAGCAGACCACAACCGACCGTTGTACATTTCAGTTACAATAGGAAAGTTTACACTCTCCAGAGTATTGGTGGATCCAGGAGCATCAATCAACATAATGAATCTTCGAACGCTAGCATATTTGGAAATTAATGCTCGCGAGCTTGAAGCAGACAAAATGTTATTAAGAGGATTCAACCAGAAAGGAGAAAGAGCCCTCGGATCAATAACACTGCTAATGAAAACCGGTGACTTAGCAAAGACAACTACAAAATTTCACATAATTGATTCAAAAACGTCATTCAACGCTCTACTGGGCCGACCATGGATACATGAAAACAGGATGGTACCATCATCCCTACACCAGTGCATCAAATACTACGATGGAGGGGAACAGTGCATCAAAGGTGACTTACTGACCATTCTCCGTACATGAAATTGGAATCCATGAAGATGCGGCTTATTATACACCTCCAAAGAAAACAATTTTCTCCGAGAGATACCATAACGAATGAAGCGAAAGGAAATTCGGGATGACGAAGAACTCGAAGTTCTAGTCCACAGATCACTCACCACTCCCTTACGGCGAGATGGTGAACGTTTCTCCATAACTCGCATCCGAGGTCGAGGCCGGGGACGAGGTCGTGGCGAGACGTTAGGACGGTTGGATAGAGGAAACCGGCCATCAATGTTGATTGGGAAGATAGTTCGAAAAAGAAAAAGAAGTCGAGCAAGAAGCGGCGACAATAAGTCGGAAGAAGCCGCAATTCAGGATCCCGCTCGAAGATGAAAAGAATGAAGAATATAAATCGATGTACGAGAAGATTAACCACTATGTACATACTATGACCACGACCCCGATCCATTCTAATAAGATCGAGGGTATGGTGGTCGAAGAGGTACGTAGCGACGATGCAAAACCCATCAAATTCTACCGTGGTGCTCCTTCCTCCAAAGCTGAAAATAATGTACAATTTGAAGATGTCACTTCATCGAATTAATGGAATTACCTTTTGAGTGGTACTCTCCACTGTGTTGAAATTTAATTCGGCGTGGTTTCTTACCTCGACAATGGACAAAAGGTCAATCACAACATTTTGAAAAATTATGGAATAACTCCGGTCGTCCACCTAATTCAAAGCATGATCTCAGATTCGGCACAGTAGGATCAGTTGACGATACTGAATTTTGCTTGGTTGTCACTTGTTAGTCTAATGAAAACTGCATGGAAACTATAGAAGAATTTGAAGATTTACAAATTGGAGACGCTCCACCAGAATTCGAAGAAGAGATTAAATCTACAATAGATGAGTTAATGGAAGTTAACTTAGTTACTAGCGAAGAGCCTAGACCTACCTTTGTTAGCTCCTTACTCAATAAAGAAGTCTCCGAAGAAATAATCAAGTTATTAATGGAATTTAAAGACTGTTTTGCTTGGAACTACGATGAGATGCCGGGATTAGCTCCGGAGGTCGCAGTCCATAAGCTAGGAGTGGATCCTACTACATCGTCCGAGTCGGACGAGGTCCCGGAAGAATGCGTCTAGAAATCGAACAACAAGTCATAGCTGAAGTTAAAAAGCTAATAGACGCTAAATTTGTCCGTGAAGAACAATACCCGACTTGGTTAGCTAATGTGGTACCGATCATGAAGAAGAATGGTCGGATCGGAATTTGTGTGGATTTCGGAGATTTAAACAAGGCATGTCCGAAAGGATGAATTCTCTCTACCGATCCCGGAATTAATGATCGACATTGCTTCGACACATGAAATATTCTCGTTCATGGATGGATCTTCGAAATACAACCGGATAAAAAGGCTCCAGAAGATGAAAAACTTACAGCATTCAGAACGCCGATTAGAGTATATTGCTACACAGTGATGCCATTCGGACTGAAGAACGCAAGAGCAACATACCAGAGAGCGATGACAAGAATTTTTGATGATCTCATCCACAATCAAGTCGAATGCTATGTGGACGATGTGGTCATCAAAAGCAAAGTAAAGGACAACCACCTATATGATTTGAGAATTGTTTTCGAACGATTAAGACAATTTAACCTTAAGATGAATCCCTTAAAAGGCGCCTTCGGCGTCACCTCCGGAA
Organism: Papilionanthe hookeriana x Papilionanthe teres; assembly: GCA_022702705.1. Lineage (NCBI taxonomy): Eukaryota > Viridiplantae > Streptophyta > Magnoliopsida > Asparagales > Orchidaceae > Papilionanthe > Papilionanthe hookeriana x Papilionanthe teres. The sequence goes on from JAKZJZ010000581.1 coordinate 40,110, forward strand.
AATTATTAGGATTTGTTGTCCGACATCGTGGAATTGAAATCGACCTGGAAAAGATTAAAGCTATCTTAGAAATGCCGCCTCCCAAAACCTTAAAACAACTACGATCTTTTCAAGGGAAGGCGGCATATCTTCGACGCTTTATCTCGAACTTGTCGAGGTAGGTGTCGGCCTTTCTCGGCATTAGTTAAAAAGGACGCCAAATTTATTTGGGAAGAGAAATGCCGGAAGGCCTTTGAGGACATTAAGCAATATTTAGTGACACCCCCTGTCTTAGCGGCCCCGATCTCGGGTAGACCGGCGATACTTTATACCGCGGCTTTAGACGACTCACTCGGAGCCCCGTTAGCCAGGGTCGATGATGAGGGTAAAGAAAATGCTTTTTACTACCTAAGCCGTCGTTTACTTCCAACGGAAATAAGGTATCCTGCAATTGAAAAGCATTGTTTGGCCCTGATCTTCGCCGCTCAAAACCTCAGGCACTACATGCTTTCTCATAAGGTCAACCTAATTTCGAAATTTAATCCATTGCAATACTTGATGACTTGTCCAACGTTTTCAGGCAGACTTGCCAGATTGTCAATAATATTATTGCAATTCGATATAACTTTCGTGCCTCTTCGTGCCGTAAAGGGACAAGTCTTAGCAGACTTCCTCGCAACACACCCTTTGCCTGCATAATCTCCTCTCAATGATGACTTGCCAGATGAACAAATAATGAGTTTAGAAGACCCCGATGATCGACGTTGGGAATTATATTTCGACGGAGCATCTTCGAGCACACAAAGACGAAGAATCGCAAGTGATAGTGCCGTAAGGCGGGGATCGGATTAATCTTTATAACACGGAGCGGGGGATGTTAAGATACTCCTACCACTTGGACGAGCCATGTACAAACAACGAGCGAGAATATGAAGCCCTCATAACGAGACTGAAATTAACTATTCAAATGGGGATAACGAACATCAACATCTACGGGGATTCGCGGTTAATCATTCAACAGATCGCCGGACGAGTACATAATTTTAAAACCAAGACTCGAGCAATACTTCCGAGTATGCCATACGAGTTGTTGGAACGGATTCGAATGTGACAATCTACAAAATTCCCATGAACGAAAACGCTTTAGCAGATGCGCTAGCCCGTCTCGCAAAAGAATTTGCACGCTTGCAAGATGAATCGGTGGAAGTGTCGGTTCACGGACGTCGGGTCCTATCACGGCTCGACATAGACACAATACACAAATCGAAAAAGAAGAAGAATCGGTTGCAACGGTGACGGAAAACACGGAAGATTGGCGACGACCATGTAATGACTACCGCAAACAGGAAAACTACCAGACGATAGGCCGCTAGCCCATCAGATCAAGAAAAGAACTCTGTCCTACGCATTAATAAACAACACATTATACGGAAGGTCTTTCGATCAAATGTGGCTAAGGTGCCTAAGCGGGTCCGAGGCCCGTGAAATTGTTAAGGAGGTCCATTCAGGACTCTGTGGCTCTCACCAGTCGGGTCCGAAGATAAAAATAAAAATTAAAAGACTAGGGTACTACTGGACCTCGATGATGACCAACTGCATGAAAATCGCCAAGAGCTGTCATCAATGCCAAGTGCACAGACTAGTTCTACACCAACCTCCAAATGTGCTACATCCGACAATTGCGTCGTGGCCATTTGAATGTTGGGGCACAAATATAGTGGGTCCAATAGAACCACTATCTTTGAAAGGACATCGCTTCGTTCTTGCGGCTACAGAATACTTTTCCAAGTGGGCAGAGGCGGTTCCACTCAGAGAAGTGAAAGCACACCACGTGCTACGGTTTTCGAGAACCGAGTTGTCTACCGTTAAGGAGTGCCGCGTAGGATCATCTCGGATAATGGATCGGCATTCGAAGCACACAAATCAACAATTTTGTCGGGAGACACGGAATCGGCCGGCGATATTCAACAATTTACTACCCAAGAGCAAACGGCACTAGTCGAGACTTTTAATAAAACTCTCGTTCGAATCTTAAAGAAAACTTTGGACGACAATAAGAGAAATTGGCACGAGAAGTTATTAGAAGCCTTATGGGCCTACCGAACAACCTTCAAAACTCCTACTCAAGCTACACCTTACACTCTGGTGTATGGGTCTGAGGCAGTGTTACCCTTAGAGGTCCAGCTTCCTTCACTCAGAATCACAGTCGCAAACAAAATCACGACAGAAGAGAATGCCAAATTACAACTAGAAGAATTGGAAAGCTCGGAAGGGAAAAGACTTGCGCGCGACGGAATTTAGAATTATACCAAGCTAAGATGGTTCTAGCCCATGACAAGCGGGTCCGCCCAAGAACCTTGAAAGTTGGTGACTTAGTTCTCATTCTCAAGAGACCTATCCTTGCACACCGCAAGATAGGAGGAAAATTTGAACCCACTTGGGAAGGGCCGTTTGTGGTTGAAGCGGTATACTCAGGAGGCTCCTACCAGCTAGTGAATTGCCGAGGAGAACGGCATATGCTTCCGATCAACGGACGATACTTGAAGAAGTATTACGTTACTCGATGTTTCGAAGGAATGAATTCTTCATCCCTAGATGCACGATTGAAGTAGTTACTTATGGCTGGGTCCGAACCCAAAAATAATAAAAAATGTGCTAAAATAAATAAAATCATGATAATAAAGTTTTCCTTATTTTCTCTTCCATATCAAAATCTCTATCCTGATCTTATCCCACTTCATTCCTGTTAAATTTAAAAATACAAAAAGGAATAATAAAAAATAAAAAAAATAAAAAAAAAACTGTCTTTAATAAACATTTCCTTAATGTTCTTGTTCTTAGTACAACCCCTGATCATTTTCCTTGTCTTTTCGTAGGGAAATGTCGAACGGGCGGTTGGTCCTGAACTTTAGAAATGGCGTAAGCCTTGCACTCGACGAAAAGAGGGTGAAAGATGGAGCGATAATCGAGATTGACTTAGACTTCGCACCGGCGGGCCTGCAATACGAGGAAAGTGGCCGGGTCCCGGGTTGACCGAGAGGAACTGCCCGATCGGACGATAATGAAAGTGGGTGGCCCAAGCCACCAATCCAGCATCAAGAGAAGGAAAACAAACACTGAAAAAGACAAGAGAATCAAGTATGTAGTCTCTACAGCAGAAGGCAGGCTTGTCAGCGCCGCGCCCACAGAAATTCAGGAAGTACGAGGAGCTACTCTCACAGCAACCCATCGAAGAAATAGAAATCGTCGTATCTGCAAGATGTTAACAAAACTAGCAGCGGACCAGCGCGACGAGGCAGTTGCTACTGCCAGTACATATACTTCAAGGACGCCAGTTCACCAGGTACCTGAAGAAAGGAGGCCAGCTCCGAGGATAACAGAAGAGACCAAGGAAATATTAAGAAGAACAGAAGAAGGAAGGCTACAATGCCACCAAATAAAGCCACCAGTAATGCATAACCTTGTTGCAGAAGCAACCCCGGAGGATGTCCTGATGGACACCATCCCCGAGGAGCCGAGGTATGCAGGAGAACGTGAAGGGATTGAGCCGTATATCCCACAGTACGTCACCAGGCCTCGCCATTTGTAGATTATTCCGGAATACGAGCTAGAAAGAATGCAGAATGTCGAGAAGAAAACTTTTGAATACTTTGAGAGAATCAGAGGCAGGAGGATCAATATACTAGAAGGCCTCGAGCTACATACAGACGTGTTCTCAGAATACGAGCAACAACAAATCATGGACTGCATCCGGGATTTGAAGGGCAACGGAGCAGATGTCGCTAAACATTGCATACCGGGAGTACCAATGAAGCGGATCTCAGTTACTTTCAGAAGGATGGATGACAGGAAAGCACCTTACCACTTCCAGCCAGACCCGGAGCTAGAGAACCTCCGGCCTTACG
>JAKZJZ010000582.1:0-43971 GCA_022702705.1 Papilionanthe hookeriana x Papilionanthe teres
TCATGTTGTTGAATTTTTATTGAAAATTCATATTTTCACTAAAATAAATATGTAAATTAAATTAAAAATAGAAAAATCACATTTTCTCCTCTAATGTCTTAATTGACATGTGAGTGAAGTGATATAAAAATTTCAACCTCATTTGAGCTCAATTTAATCAATTATGAGATGAATAAGTTTAAGAGGGCATTAAGGTAATTAAAAGGCTTTAATCTTAATTAATATTTATGCTTAACCAAAGGGAGGGTAAAATATTTGATCCTAATTTTCATTTGGATGATTGAAACTAAGGGAGTTAAGGGGTAGAAATCCATTAATCACCTTGAAAATTTAAAGATGGAACCTTAATTGATTAAAACATTAAACTTTGGAAGTCAGTTAAAAAATGAATTATTAAAGGTTAAGGGATTTTGACCCAGGAAGATTCTAATACTTTGAAATTTAAACCCTAACCAATGAATTGATCAAACATCACTTAATCTCCACTAATGAAGTCATAAAAATAATGTTTGAAATTAAAAGGAATAATCTTGAACTTTTATAATTAAAATTAAAAGCTTAAGATACTTAAGTTAGTGAAAGATGATTTAAAATTAAATTAAAATAACTTAAGATGTTAAAACCAATTTGAAATCACCCATAACTAAGATTTAAACAAAACTGGAATATTAAGGTCAATTTAAAAAACAATTCATAATCAAGGCATTAAAATCAAACTCATAAAAAGTTAATTAAAAAAAAAGAAGAAAACATCATAATTAAGTTACAACAGACTTGAGTCATTAAAACTTAATTGAACCAAAAGATACTTTTCCAAGTTAAAATAATTTGAAACATTTAAAATGATCAACTCAAACCTTATAACTAAATTAAATCACTCTAAACCATTAACTCAAACTTCAATTCAGAATGGTTAATTCTTTTATGAACCAACTTGCCTCTAGAGGCTATCACTCTTATAATTCTTAAATAAAACGTCAAATGAAATATCACTTTACTCATAGGATTATCAAACATCCTAGTTCACTGAGCAAGAATCAAGACTTAACTAAATTCCCAGATGATCAACCCATCCGTTTATTGAACTTCATTTGGAAAGATGTTAAAGACCCGTCCTAAGTACTTTCTCAACCTAATGGGATGTTTTAGAAGAACAATTGAACTTCATTGTTCTTTGATGAAGAAAATCATCCTTAACAAAACACGAGAACCTAGAAGTCAAGGACTTGACTAGTGATAGGATTAGGATTTTGGTAGACGACCAGAGCCTTCCCTTAGCTTCACCTAGGTGATTTCTTTTAAATATATAAATGCTCTGACATGTGTTTTCAAGTGCAGCTGGAAACGAAGAGAAGACCCGCCAGGTTCGCTTTTATATTATAACAATTTATTTACCTCCGATGTACTCTCTTTTTATTGCAAGCTTGCATGTTAAACAACAATGCCACCCTGCATGAAAACTGAAACCTTTAGGATAGCCGCAAAACTAAACCAAAACTAAATTAAAAATCACAACAAGATAAAATTCACTACCACAACATTCAAAATATAAAACAACTCAAAACTTAATCACAAACAAAACAACTAAAACTGTGATTACAACTAAAATTAAAACGTCTCATTGGATGATAGGGAATCTCTCGGATGATGTAACCCACGCGTTGCTAAAAAGATTTCCCACTTTCGGAACTCATTCAGTTGAGTTTAGCAAATTCATTTGGACTAAGAGAATCCGATGAAAATAGTGGTACCGGGATGACGAAACCGTGGGATCTTAATCGATTTTGCTTAATCAACTTTAAGATTTGTTTTAATTAAAATATTAAGTCATCTCAATTTTTTAAACCTCTCTAAACCAAAAAATTTCTCTCACCTCTTGATTACCATTTTCTAAAACTAAACCTTCTGCAACAACAAGGAGCTTGGAGCACGGTGGGCAACTTGGCCATCTTCAACAGCAAAACTTGGGTCTTCATCAGCTAAACCCATTCCTAGTTTTAAATAACCAAGTCATAGGATTTCGAGGTAGTTTGCCTAGTGCAACATAAATCCTCAACTTTTCGTTAGGCATTTGCATAATTATGTTGTGCAAAATAAGCCCTAACTCTTCTTAGGACTCCGAGGTAGTCGTTTGGTATGACATAAACCCTCACATCTTACAGGCTACTTGTATGATTATATCATTCAAACATAAGTCCTAATTAACTAAAATTGGCAGGATTACATTATTAAATAAACTCTTAAATTGAAGCTAAATAATAGGATAATCGGGAAGTCACCGAAGTTCACTTCGGGTCTGTGACATCCCCTACTTCGCTTCATGTGGACTCTCAAAATAAATTGTTCTAAATTTAATCTATTCTTTATTGAAATTTCCAAAATCCAATTTTTTTGAAACCTTAAACCTTGAAATTCTTGAGAGCAAAACCACTGATCATTATCGAGAGTTTCCTTAAATGATTCCTGTCATTTAACATGTACTTAACTATAGGGGCTTGCCCTTCTAGGGAACTTTAAGAACCCAAGTAATATAAACTCTGCTTCACTTCTTTATATTAAGTAGGGGAAATTTGTTGGCTCATAATATTGGTTTACAGACCAAACGAATATCTCAAATCTTCTAGTTTTTTTAAACAAGCCCCACCATCAAGCAGTGTATCTATTCTTTGGGATAGATGCACGGTTTGTGGTGCGGTGCTCATTTAAATAAACTATTTGGGATGTGAGATCGGTTTAATTTCATATCTTAAAATTTTCAAACGTAAAATTATTTTTAAAAAAAATCAAATGCTACTTTCTAAATTATATATATGTAATTTAAATATAAAATTTGAAATTCGCCGACAACATCTATTGGCGACCCCTTTTTAAAATACAACACTTAAACTAAAATATGTCGACAATAATCTATCTATTTTATACCCTTATGCTAAGTGAGTCGGTGTTTTAATTATTTCAAGAAGTAGAGTTAATTCACAGTTTATTATTTAACTTAAGAATTATGTGGGTGAAGACCCCAAAGGACTGATTAAAATTATTAGGGTACTTAGTCAAATTTTGATTTGGGGTTGTAGTGTTTTTAGGCATTTAGAATTTGATTAGGTTTGCTTTTCTAAACTTCTCCTAGCAAGATTGATTAATTCTTGCTCACTACCAAGCCCTTAAAATTTTGATGGATACATTTGTAGTTCTATTTTTTTTTTAGAAAAACGTTAAATGAGTTTAATTGATCTTTATCAAAATATTGTGCTATCATTTAATATACCAAATAGGGGTGCAAGTTAGTGGATTATTAACCTCCAAGATTAACCCCTAGCCATAAGGATCATTTTGTTTAATTGTCTTCCAAATTAAATTTAATTAGGAAAATCCAAACATTTAATTTTGATATAGCAAAATTGAAGTTGGTTTCTACCATTTATCCCTTTAATGCTCAAACATCCAATCATATCATTTAGGAACATTAATTTCTCATTTTACCCTTTGATTAGGCCTAAATATTAATTAAGGCTAAAACCGTTAAAATTACAACTTTGCCTTAGGGCCTTATCACTTCATAATTCTTTAAATTCAATTCAAATGACTTTGGAAGTTTCATGCTACCTTAATAATGAGATAATTAAAACATCAGAGGAGAAAATGTGATTTTTCATATTTTAATTATTTTATATATTTATTTTAATGCAAAATTAGAGTTTTTTATTAAAAATTTCATAACTTGCTCGAAAACAAAATATTTTACTATGAAATTTTCTGCGGAGGTAAACCTAGACTAGAGGACCACTTGAACCAAATTTCATGATTATTTAAAATTTATTTTAATTACTATAATTATTTTTATTTCTCGAGTTTTAATTAATTATAAAATATTTTAAAAGTTAAAATTTTAATTTTATAATTTTCAAAAATCTCTATGATGTCAGGGAACCTAGAGGAAAAAAATTGATATTTTTTTTATTTTTGTTTTAATTTTTAGAATTATTTTAGTTCAAAGTTAAGAAAATTCATTTTTTTAGCCTTTTAAAAATTCATTTAAGCCTTTAAAAATTAATATCTTGACTTAGGGACTTAGATAAATTATGGGGATGGTTCATAAGTGATTAGGAGACCAAATGTGATAATTTGGTGATTTTCAATATTTTTGTGATTTAAAATAAAAATTTTATAAAAATTCCAATTTTATTTTTAGAACATTCCTTTGATCACAGAGAACTCCCAAAATTAATTTTATAAATTTTTGAGTGGTATTTTAATTATTAAAATTGATTTAAGTGCAAAAAATATCATTGGACTTAAGAAAATCATTTAACTTATTAAATTAATTTCAAATGACTTGAAAATTTTTTGAGGAGTTCCTCTGTCCCTGAAGCACAGTGGACAATCATTTTTAGGTTATTTTGATTTTTATTTTATCTTAATTAATTAAGTTTTGTTTTAGGATAAGTTGATGATTAGTGCACATCTTAGTGATTTAGCCCATGAAATAATTATCCTAGGGTCCACTAATCATAAGAGACCTAAAATTTACTTTGCATTTTTTGATTATTATTTTAATTATTATAATTTTTATATCAGAAACAAACACTGATAACTTGAAAAATAGATATCTCCTCATAGAGATGCCCCCTTACTTTGAAAAAATCAGGGAAGATCCCTTACGACAGATAGAACAAGACCCCCAAAGCTCAAGCCATGGTGAAATGTCTGGGTCAGTGGAGAATTAAAAGATTGAAATAAGTATTTAAATCATTAAAAATAAAATATACATAAAAAATACTTCAAACCATTTTCACATTGTTCTCCTCTGTTCACTGAGCAAAATGGTATTTTTATTTTATTTTTCTAATATTTCTAAGCTAAGATATTAATTTTTAAAGTTCTGGTGATTTAAATAATTCAGAAAATATGGATTTTCCTACTTAACTACGTAGGCGCCACGTAAACCTACGGCGTGTCAAAAGCACATGCGTCTCTTTCTGGTTGGGCACTGCCTTCTGAGTCAGCACCACGCGGCTCTGCGGTTCTGCTTCATCTTTCCATCCGGTGCCATCCTAGACCTCCTTTTAATACACAGATGATCCAACGACGCCTGAGCTTCATCCCAAACTGGTTCATCCCGAGAACCATCCACACTAAAGCCACAATATCTCGGCTAGACTCGGCAAATCACTTCGGGTTTGATCCTATGAACTCGTCTAAGCATGGCGAACATATCTATATGGCTAATCACAGTTTAAATTAACCATAATTACACGGGGAATCCAGAGAAGCTTGGGAAGAAGAGGGAGGCAATACCTTGGCTCTCAAAAGTATAGCTTCAATCAGAGATGCTCTGCACCTTCGTTGGAGTCCCAGGAGCTCAGGGATGAAGCCTCTTGTTCTGGTGAATTTTCTAAGTATGAAAGTAACCAGACCCAATTTCAAGCTTTGATGAAAGTCTGGTTCAGAGGCCTTCTGTGATGGGGCTTCGATGGGGAATCTTCTTCTTTCACTGTTGGGAAGGTGTGGGTGCAGTTAATTGAGATTTGGTGTTGTGTGGAGGTGTATTGGAAAGTGTCCTAGTTTCCGATCAAATTTGAGCTCTGAAATTGAGCTCAGGCAGTGGAAACCAGAGGGGGAAAACGGCTAGAATGGTCTTAGGGAGGTCTGGAGGTGCTCTGCTGAGATTTTGGCAGAGTTTTGTTAAGAAATTTTCAGTACCTCCTCTTGGTTGTGAAGGGTGGTGACTTACATAGCCATGGCTGGGGTTGATGTCAGGGCTTCAATTCAGGTGTAAAGAGTTGCCTAGGTAGAGTGCAGAGGAGCTCTGGTGGCAATTTTGGGCTGAGTTGGCCATAGGGTGGAGTTTGGGTTTGGCCAAGAGGGAGGTGGCTCTTGGTTTTGCCAATTTCCAGCCACTAGGCTGGCCTGCCAGGCTAGGGGTGGTGGCCAAGTAGTCAACCGCAGGCCATGAGTGCAATGAGTTTTAATGGTTAAGGTATTATGGAAAACATCTCTTGGATTTAACCATTTAAGAGATGAGATCCCCTAATTTGGGGGACCTTTGGTCTATGGCTCCACTAGGGTGGGCTAGGTGGGTTTAGCCTAGTCCATGGGGTCAACTTTGTGGCTGTGGAGGCGTTGGTTTGGTCACATTTGGTTTAATTTGGTGAGATTGGGTCATGGGTTCATTTGGGTTACCTTGGGTTCAAATTGGGCAAACTTGGGTTTTAGCTTGAATTGAGCCCAAGTATCTTTAGTAACATTGTGTAGATGATTGTAATAAAGATGTTTCATGAAGACATGGAGTGGTTTTGAGTTCATTTGAGGGTTCAATTTGGTGGATTTTGGGATTTTGGCTAATTTGGGGCAAGTTGGGTCAACTTGGGTTTAGGTTGAGCTATGGTTGGGTCCAAGGCTAATTGAAGGCTCCAAATGGTCTAGAGGAATGTGGTGAAGAGTTTCCAACATCAATTGGGTGTAAATTCTACGGTTAGACCAATCAATTTGGTGGATTTTTGGCACGTGTTGAACTTGGGTTATAATTGGGTATTTTTGGATTTCTAGTGGATTTGGGTGAGACTTGGGCTTATATTGGGGGGCAATTGAATGTTGCATGTGATTCATAAGAGTGTTATGGAGGGTTTAGGATTGAAATTTGGGGGGAATTGGTTGACATTGGGTCAATTTGGGAATTTTGAATCATTTAGGCAAAATCGGGGATTTTGGATTTTAAGTGAAATTGAACTCAAATGTGTGTCAAATAGAGCTTGGATTTGGTTTAGATTGGTATTGGATATGTTGAATTAAAGTTTGGAATTGAAATTGGGCAAGATTGGGACCAATTAGGTAGACATTGGGTTTAATTTGGGCACTTTTGGGTTAAATGGGTCAAATTGAGGCTTTTGGTTAAATTGTGCTAAATTAGCCAAATTGGGTCATGTGGTAGTTGAGCGAAATGAAATTGGGAATATTTTGGATGTTTTGGGAATTTATGGGAATTTTTGAAATTTTTGGAATTTTGGGCTAAGAGTAGCATTTTGGTCATTTTGGGGATTTTTGGTGAAATTTGGCAATTTTGGGTTATTTTGATTAATTTGAGTGGTAGGGGTATTTTGGAATAATTTTTTGGAGAAATATGGATAATTTGGGAGATTTTGGAAATTTTGGGGGATTTTGGGGTTTTGGGGGCATTTTAGGTATTTTGGGAATTTTGGGTATTTTAGCGTAAAGGGGCTAGACATTTGGAATGTTTGGGCAAATTGGGATTGGTTGAAGCTGAGTAGTATGAAATTATTTAGATTGAGCCATGGACCAAGGGTCACCCTTACTTGGTCCTCTATGTGTTGGTGCTATACGAACCCTGACTGAAGGCTAAAGGCTTGGGAAAACCACTTACATGAGTTCCCAAAGAGTTAGGGGATCAAGAGGTGATGTGCTTGTTTAGGATTGTGAGTGTGTAGTGTGAGTGTGGGCTGCAGACCTCCCAGGGTAGATCCTATAGCCTGACTTCCTATAGAAGACTTCCCTTGGGCTTCCTTATGCTTGGTCTCTTCCTCCCAAAACTGGAGGTTAGGCCTTAAACATATGAAAACTTCCAGTGAAGTGAGAAAAGTTTGAATTTCTACGGGGAGGGGTGCCATGACTAGTCTTCTAAGGAAATCACCAAGAGAGTCCTATGGCTAGACCCTAGGCTATTCTAAAGAGAGACTAGACCTCAACCAAAAGTGAGGTCAATAAATGGACCCCAATAGGTATGGTGTCTTTGAGCGAGCACAACTGCACGTATTGGCATTGGCCGACGAGATCAACAAAACTAGCACGATTGTACGAGTCGAAACTCAAGACAAACACAAAATTTAGTGAGGAAGTTTTCGTTGGGGATTAGGATATAGAACTTCAAGTCCCGGGAACTCTCATCGGGGAAGGAAAATGGAATACCTTCATGAGAGACGCTATGGTTTCAAGCTTTCAAACTCTGAAAAAGTTCGATCCAAATTCATTTGAAGTTGGAATTTGGATTTAAAATTAGGATTGAATTTCAAATTGAATTTTGATTTTGAATTTTAATTTAATTTTGAGTTTCAAATTTTGGTTTTACGCTTTATGGAATTCGTGGAAGTTTCAGAATTTTTGGAATTTTAAATTTGAAGATTTTAACTTTGTGGGAAATTTTGAGTGTAGAGGGGAAATCAGAATTTCAGTAACGATCCCGAAAGGATGAGAACTAGAATTTAGGTTCCATCCTCAGAAATGAGAATCAGAATTTCAATACCGACAATGGGATTTCGCGAGTGTGGAAAATTTCTCAAAAAGGAAATCGAAAATTAAGGAATTTAGGGGGATTCAGACGACTAAACTCAGTTCCCAGAATTTCATGGAAGGAGGAAAATTTCTCGAAAGGATGTGGAAATTAGGGAATTTTGACGGAAATCGGATGACTAAGCTCCGTTTCCAGAATTTCGTGGAAGGCGGAAAAATTTCCAGGAAGGGAGATGGGAAATTAGGGAATTTTGGGAAATCGGAAGGGAATTTGGGGGAAATCGGACGACTAAGCTCCGTTCCCGGAATTTCATGGAAGGTGGGAAAATTTCTTTGAATGATGATGGAAAATTAGGGAATTTTGGGAAATCAGACGACTAAGCTCCAATCCTGGAATTTCATGGAGGGCGAAAAAATTTCTCGGAAGGATGATGGAAAATTAGGAAATTTTGAGGGAAATCGTACGACTAAGCTCCGTTCTCGGAATTTCATGGAAGGTGGGAATACTTCTCGGAAGGATGATTGAAAATTAGGGAATTTTGGGAAATTGGACGATTAAGCTCCGTTTCCCGGAATTTCATGCCGGGCGGAAAAATTTCTCGGAATGATGATTGAAAAATTAGGGAATTTTGGGAAATCGGACGACTAAGTTCCATTCCCATAATTTCATGGAGGGCAGAATAATTTCTTGGAAGGATGATGGAAAATTAGGGAATTTTGGGAAGATCTTGGGGAGGAAAGCTAAAGGACTCACATCCGGCCCAAGGTGTCACATAGGAAGGAAAGCTCATGGACTCATATCCAACCTAAGTGGTGACAGAGGGGAATCAGGATTATGGTGCGATCCGAAATTTCATTTAGGGAGAATTGGGTAAAACTTGGTATTTGACTTTCGAAGAAGCGATTTGGTGCAATTCAGCCAAGATCGGTAGCCATTACAAGAATTGGAGAATTTCAAGATATTTTGAATTTGTGAGAAGTGTCGCTGTGTGAAAAGTGCAAAATTTTGCGGACTGCCCGCAAAAGCGAGGGATTTGAAGATGAGAGTAGTGATTTAGAATCTCGAGAGAGAGAAAAAGAGAAAAATATCATTTTGTTTTGTTTTCAATTCATCATTTTCTTTCAAATTTTTTTGTTTCATTTCCTTTCATTTGATTTAAATTTTGATTTTAAATTTTGATTTGATTTCAATTTCAATTTCATCTGATCTAAGTTTCGGATCCATTTCAGTTTTAATTTCATTGTGTTTTCTTTTTATCCTTTTCTTCTCCATCATTTTTTTTGTCCTTTTCATTTTGGAACCAAACGCGTGGTTTAACGGCTTTCAACTATCGTGCTAAAAAGAAATCATTTCTGAAAAACAGAAAGTTTCATTAATTATGCTAGAAGTAGTACAACTGATCATATGCTGACAAGCACCCAAAAGTAGGTCATGCGTACAAAATTGAACAGAGCTGACATGTCATATCATCTGGCTGCTACAAAAAGTGGCGGCACCGACTGTCATGACCCGTTGTAAGGGGTAGAGGATTTTTTCTATCTGAGACTGCTACGGGGACGAACCAACCTGCTAAGGTTACGCACCGGAACAAAAGTCCCCTAGCAAACACCCGGAGGTACAGCGCGTCGCGAGTGGCAAATGACGGAGGCCTATCCGGCTACGGATACGGCTCATTAGTAAAATGGCGCTTTGTCTTCATCCATCCTTCTAAAAGTGACTGACACCTTTTTTCTTCGAACTCCTGGGATACAATGTTTCGCTAAATCTGCTCCATCTCCTTTTAATTCCAGCACTGATCCTACTCGTAGGGAGATATCAACAGAACCTCCGAATTCTCTCGGTCCAACAATCTGGATTTCTCGTCCAAACAAGATATTGCTTTCACTTATAAAGGAGATCGTGCAGAAGGGTCTCACAAAATCATGGTGGTCGATATGAGGCGAAATGCAGTCACCGTCCACATAAATATTTATGATGCAGCTGTTAGGAATAAAGTCTGCAGGCAACACGTGCCACTTGACCATCCTCTTTATCATCTTCTTGATCTGTGGCACCATCGGATCCACCTCATCATGCTGCAAAATCTCCGGGGGATTGCCTAGTTGATCTATAGAGAAGTTATAACAACAGCTACACTGAATATTAACTCTGCCATTTCCACTTTTCCATTTTGACGGCTCTGTATATGTCCTCGGCCTCAAACGGCCTGCTCTGCCCAATGCTTGTAGAGTGTCGATGCAATATAAAATTTTTTCGTTATCGTTCCTCAAGAATACATAAATATATAACTTGAGTCCTTCCAGGATATTGACAAGCTTTCCTTGTATATCTTCGTAATGTTGAAATTCTTGACTTAATAAGTCAACTTTTGACCCAATAAGTCAACTTTTGACCAAAAAGTCAACTTTGGTCAAAATGGTCAATCCTTGACCCAATGACTAACCCATTGACCCAATAGGTCAACTTTTCACCAAAATGTCAATTTTGGTCAAAATAGTCAATTTTTGACCTAATGACCAATTATTCACCCAATAAGTCAATCTTTGACCAAAAAGTTAATTTTGGCCAAAATGCTCAATCTTCGACCCAATGACCAATCCATTGACCCAATAGGTCAACTTTTAAACAAAAAGTTAACTTTGATCAAAATGGTCAATCATTTACCCAATGACCAACCTATTGGCCCAATAAGTCAACATTTCACTAAAAAGTCAATTTTGGTAAAAAATAATCAATTTTTGACCTAATGACCACCACATTGACCCAATAGGTCTACATTTAACCAGAAAGTCAACATTGGTCAAAATGGTCAATTTTTGACCCAATGACCACCCCATCGACCCAATGGGTCAACTTTAGTCAACTTTTGACCGAAAATTTAATTTTGGTCAAAATAGTCAATTTTTGACCAAATGACCCATTATTGACCCAATAACTCAATCTTTGACCAAAAAGTCAACTTTGGTCAAAATGGTCGATCCTTGACGCGATGAACATCCCATTGACCCGATAGGTCGACTTTTGACTAAAAAGCAACTTTGTCAGAATTGATCGATCCTTGACCCAATGAACTAATAAGTCAACTTTTTGATAAAAAAGTCAATTTTGGTCAAAATATTAAATTTTTGACCTAATGACCATCTCATTGACCCGATAAGTCAATCTCTGGCCAAAAGGTCAACTTTGGTCAAAATAGTCAATCCTTGACCTAATGACCAACCCATTGGCCCAATAGGTCAACTTTTGACAAAAAAGTTAACTTTAGTCGAAATGGTCGATTCTTGACCCCGAAGACCGAGTGCATTAACCCAATTGGTCAACTTTGGACCAAAAAGTCAGTTTGGGTCGAAATAGTCAAGTTTTGACCTAATGACCAATTATTGACCCAATAAGTCAATCTCTGACAAAAAAAATCAACTTTAGTTAAAATGGTGAATCCTTGACCTAATGACCAACCCATTGACCTGATAGGTCGACTTCGACAAAAGTCGACTTTGGTCGAAAGGTCGATCCTTTTGCCGAATGACCGACCGATTGATCAAATAGGTCAACTATCGAGCGAAAAGTCAATTTTGGTCGAAATAGTCGATTTTTTACCTAATGACCACCTCGTTGACCCGATTAGGTCGACTTTTGACCAAAATATCAATTTTGGTCAAAATGGTCAATCCTTGACACAATGACATACCCATTGACCCATTTTGTAAACTTTTGACAAAAAAAGTAAATTTTGATCAAAATAGTCAATTTTTAACCCAACAACCTTCCCAGTGACTTAATAGGTCAACTTTTGACCAAAAAGTCAACTTTGGTTTAATTAGTCAATTTTTGACCCAATAACCAACTGATTAACCAAATAGGTCAACTTTTGACCAAAAGTCAACTTTGGTCAAAATGGTCGATCCTTGACCCGATGACCCAAGAGGTCAACTTTGACCGAAAAGTCGATTTTGGCGAATTAGTCGATTTTGACTAATGACCAATTATTAACCTGATAAGTCATTATCTGACCAAAAAGTCGACTTTGGTCAAAATGGTTAATCCTTGAGCGATGACCGACCCGATGACCCAATATGTCGATTTTTGAACAAAAAGTCGACTTTGGTTAAAATGGTCGATCCTTGACCGAATGGTAACAAGTGACCTAATAGGTTAACCTTTGACCAAAAAGTCAACTTCGGTCAAAATGGTCAATCCTTGAACCAATGACATACACATTGACCCAATAGGTCAACTTTTGACCAAAAAGTTCATTTTTGTCAAAATAGTCAATTTTAAACCTAATAACCACCCATTGACCCAATAGGTTAACTTTTGACAGAAAAGTCAACTTTTGTTGAAATGGTCAATTTCTGACCCATTGACCAACCCTTTGACCTAATAGGTCAACTTTTGACCAAAAAGCCAACTTTGGTAAAATGGTTAATCCTAGACCCAATGAACCAATAGGTCAACTTTTGACCAAAAAGTTAATTTTGGTCAAAATGATCAATTTTTGACCTAATGACCATTATTGACCCAATAAGTCAATCTCTGACCAAAATGTGAACTTTGGTCAAAATGGTCAATCCTTGATCCAATCACCAACCTGTTACCCAGTAGGTCAACTTTTGACCAAAAAATTAACTTTGGTAAAAAAGTAATCAATCCTTAACCTAATGACCGACTCATTGATCCAAAAGGTCAAATGTTGACCAAAATGTCGATTTTGGTCAAAATAATCAATTTTCGACCTAATGACCACCGGATTGACTGATAGGTCGACTTTTAGCCAAAAAGTCAACTTTGGTCAAAATGGTCGATTTCGACACGAATGACCTACGCATTAATCGAGCGGATCGACTTTTGACCAAAAATTTAATTTTTGTCAAAATAGTCAATTTTTGACCTAATGACGATTATTGACCAAATAAATCAATCTAAGCGCAAAAAATCAACTTTAGTCAAAATTAGTCGATCCTTAACCCGATAACGAATCCATTGACGATATGGCGCTGTATTTACTCAAAAGTTAACTTTGGTTAAATTGGTCGATTTTGACTAAATGGCGACCTTTGACACAATAGGTCAACTTTTGACAAAATGCCGACTTTGGTGAAATGGTCGATCCTTGACTAATGACCGACCGATTGATTTCGATAGGTCAAATTTTTTACCAAAAAGTCAATTTGGTCAAAATAATCAATTTTTGACCTAATGACCAATTATTGACCCAATAAGTCAATCACATACCAAAAAGTTCACTTTGGTGAAAATGGTCAATCCTTAACCCAATGACCAACCTATTGACCCAATATGTCAACTTTTGACCAAAAAGTTAACTTTGGTGAAAATGGTCAATCCTTGACCGAATGACCAACCCATTAACCCAATAGGTCAACTTTTGACCAAAAAGTTAATTTTGGTCAATATAGTCAAATTTTGACCTATTGGCTACCTCATTGTTCCAATTGGTCAACTTTTGACTAAAAATTTAAATTGGATCAACATAGTCATTTTGACCTAATGACTAATTATTGACCCAATATGTCAATCTCTGACCAAAAAGCCAACTTTTGTCAAAATGGTCAATCCTTGACCAAATGGCAAACACATTGACCCAATAAGTCAACTTTTGGCCAAAAGTCGATTTTGGTCAAAATTGACGATTTTTGACCTAATGACCGATTATTGACCCAATAAGTCGATCTCGGACCAAAAATTTAACTTTGGCGACAATGGTCGATCCTTGACCCGATGACCGACCCATTGACCCGATCTATCGACTTTTAACCAAAAGTTAAATTTTATTAAAATGATCAATTCTTGACCGAATGACCAGACCTATTAACCCGATAGGTCGATTTTTAACCAAAAAGTCGATTTTGGTCAAAATAGTCAATTTTGATCTAATGACACCTCATTAACCTAATAAGTCAACTTGTCTTAAAATTGTCAATTTCTGACCCAACGACCAACCCATTAAATCAATGGGTCAGCTTTTGACCAAAAAGTCATCATTGGTCAAAATGATCAATTGTTGATTTCGATGACGAAGCCATTGTCGATAGATCGACTTTTATCTAAAGATCAATTTAGATCAAATAAAGTCAATTTTGACCTAATGACCCGATTATTGACTCGATAAATCGATCTCGACCAAAAATCAACTTTGGTCAAAATAGTCGATCTTTCAGCAGATGACTAACCCATTGACCGATAAGTCGACTTTTAGCAAAAATCAACTTTGGTCAAAATGATCAATCCTTAACCTGAATGACCGACCCATTAACGCGATAAATCGACTTTTAACGAAAAATCAATTTTAGTCAATATAGTCGATTTTTGACGAATGACACGTATTATGATAAATTGACTTTGTGCAAAAAATGTCAATTTAAGACTTTAATGACCGATTATTGACCAGATAAGTCGATCTCTAACGAGAAGATGACTTTGGTAAAAATGGTCGATCCTTGATCCGATGACCAACTCATTGACTAAATAAGATCGACCTTTGACCAAAAATCGATTTTTGTCAAAATAGTTCAACTTTTGAGCTAATATGACCACCATTGACCCAATAAGCGATCTCCGGCAAAAAATCAACTTTGGTTAAAATGGTCGATCCTTGACCACGATGACCGACTCATTATTCCGATAGATTGACTTTTGACTAAAATGTCGATTTTGGTCAATATAGTTAAATTTTAACTCTAATGACCCGCCCATTGACTCGACGAGTAAAATTTTGATCGAAAAATAAATTTTAGTCAAAATAGTCAATTTTGACTAATGACCGATTATTGACCCGATAAGTAAATCTCAACCGAAAAGTTAACCTTGGTCGAAATGGATCGATCCTTGACCCGATATCAACCCGTTGACCCGATAGGTACGCTTTTGACGATGTTGACCAAAAAGCTCGACTTTAGTGAAAATGATACCACTTCACTAATACTGAATAGATCGACTTTTGACGAAAAGTCGATTTTGTCAAAATAATCAATTTTTGACTAATGACCGCGATTGACCCGATAAGTCGATCTGCTGGCTAAAAAGTCAAATTTGGTCAAAATGAGTCAATCCTTGACCCGATAATGAAACCCATTGACCCAATAGAGTTAACTTTTGACCAAAAAGTCGACTTTGAGTCGAAATGTTTAATCCTTGACCCAATGACCCGACCCATTAACTTGATAGGTCGACTTTGGACCAAAAAGTCAATTTTGGTCGAAATAGTTAATTCTTGACCTAGTGATCAATTATCGACCTAATAAGTCGATCTCGACGAAAAGTTAACTTTAGTCAAAATGGTCGATCATTGACCCGATGACTGACCATCTGATCTAATAGTTCATCTTTTGACGAAAAGCCGACTTTGATCGAAATGGTCGATCCTTGACTCAAAAACCTAATAGGTCGACTTTTGACCAAAAAGTCGATTTTGGTCGAAAATAAGTGATTTACGACTGTAATGACCACACAATTGACCTAATAAATCGATCTCCGGCTAAAAAGTCAACTTTGGTTAAAATGATCGATCCTTAACCCATTGCCGACCCATGAACGAATAAGTTAACTTTTGACCGAAAAGTTAACTTTGCTCCAAATGATCAATCCATGACTCAGTGATGAACCCATTGACTGAACGTGTCAACTTTTTGACTTAAAAGTCGATTTTGGTCAAAAAAATAAATTATTGACCTAATGTTCGATTATTGACCTAATAAGTAAATCTTCGACCAAAAATCGACTTTGGTCAAAATTGTCGATCCTTGACCCGATAACTACCCAATTGACCCAGATTGGTTAACTCTTAGCAAAAAGTCAACTTTGGTAAAAATGGTCATTCCTTTGCCCGATGACGAACCCTTTGACCCAATAGGTCGACTTTTGACCAAAATGTTAATTTTGGTCAAAGTAGTCAATTTTAACTTTAATGACCACTCATTGACCCGATATGTCGACTTTTGACATAAAGTCAACTTTGGTTAAGATGGTCAATTTCTGACTCATTGACCCAATGGTCTTTTGACCAAAAAGTCAACTTTGGGCAAAATGATCAATCCTTGACCCAATGACCAACCCATTAACCAAATAGTTTAACTTTTGACCAAAAGTCAATTTTGGTCAAAATAGTCGATTTTCGACCTAATGACCACGATTCTTGAGCCGATAGAATTCGATCTCTAACCAAAAAGTCGATTTTGATCAAAATGGTTAATCTTTGACCCATATGACGAGCCCATTGACCTAATATGTCAACTTTTGACCTAAAAGTCAATTTTAGTCGAAATGGTCGATTTGACTCGACTAATGGCCAAACGCCAGTTGACCCATGATAAATTGACTTTTGACAAAAAGTCATTTTTTACCAAATAACCAATTATTGACCCAAAAAGTCAATCTTTCATCAAAAAGACAAATTTGGTTGAAGTGTTCAATCTTTGACCCAAAGACCAACCCATTGACCCAATATGTCAACTTTTGACCAAAAAGTTAACTTTGGTCAAAATGGTCAATCCTTGACCTGATAATGCAACCCATTGACCTGATAAGTCGACTTTTGACCGAAAAAGTTAATTTTTTCAAAATTATCGACTTTAGACCTAATGACCACCCCATTAACCCGATATGTCGACTTTGGACCAAAATGTCGAGTTTGATTAAAATGGATCGAAATTCTTACCGAATGATGAACCTCATTGACCCGATAGATCGACTTTTGACCAAAAGTCGGCTTTGGTGAAAATGGGTAAATCTTGACCGATGACGAACCATAGACCCGATAGGTCGACTTTGACCAAAATAGTCGATTTTTGACATAATGTCCGATTATTGACCCGATAAGTCGATCTCGACCAAAAAGTCGGCATTGGTCGAAATGGTCGATTCTTGACTGTAATGACCGACCCATTGACCCGATAGGTCGACTTTTGATCATAAAGTTAATTTTGAGTTCGAAATAGACATATATTGACCTAATGACTTACGCGATTGACCCGATAGGTCGACTTTTTGACCAAAAAGTCGACTTTGGTCGAAAATGGTTAATTTGAACTGATGAAACACCTGTGACCCGAAGGCCAGCTTTTGACCAAAAAATTCAACTTGATCAAAATGGTCGATCCTTAACCCGATGACTAACTCATTGACCCGATAGATTCGACTTTTTGACTAAAAAGATAATTTTAGTCGAAAATAGTGAATTACTGACTATACCGCATTGACCCAATGAGTCGACTTTCGACCAAAAGTCGACTTTGGTTAAAATGGTCAATTTTCGATCCGATGACTGACCCATTGATCTGATAGGTTAATTCTTGACCAAAAATTGACTTTGGTTAACATGGTCGATCCTTGACCGTAATGACCAGCCAAATTGACTAATAGGTTAACTTTTGACAAAAATTAATTTTGGACAAATTAGTCGATTTTGAACTAATGACTGCCACATTGACACGATAGGTCGATTTTTTAAAATGATCGATTTATGACCGCGATCGACCCATTGACTTGATAGGCGAGCTTTTGATCAAAAAGTCGACTTTGTTGAAATGATCTAACCTCTGACCTGATGACTCGAAAAGATCGACTTTTGACGAAAAGTTAGCTTTGGTCGAAATGGTCGATTCCTTGACCCAATGTCGACCCATTGGCTCAATAGATTGACTTTTGACCGAAAAGTCTATTTTGGTCAAAATAATCGATTTTTGATCTAATGACCACCTCAGATTGATTGATATGTCGACTTTTGACTAAAAAAGACGACTTTGGTCGAAATGGTCGATCATTGACCCGATGACCGACTCATTGAACCAATATGTCGACTTTTGACCAAAAAGTCAACTTTGGTCAAAATGTTCGATCCTTGACCTGATGACCGACCCATTGATCCAAAAGCGTCGAATGTTGACCAAAATGTCGATTTTGGTCAAAATAATCGATTTTCGATCCTAATAATACCCCAATTGACCGATAGGTCAACTTTTGCTAAAAAGTAAACTTTGGTCAAAATAGTTGCAATTCGACCGAATGACCTCCCCATTGACCCAACGAATTGACTTTGACAAAAATTTCATTTTCGGTCAAAATAGTCGATTTTTTAACTAATGACCGATTATTGACCAAATAAGTCAATCTAAGCCCCGAAAAATCGAACTTTGGTCGAAATTGTCGATCTTAACTATCAACGACCCATTGACCCAATATGTCTGCTATTTACTCGAAAAGTTAACTTTGGTTAAATTAGTCGATTTTGACGATGACCGAACCCTTTGACACTAATAAATCGACTTTTGACAAAATGTCGACTTTGGTCAAAATGGATCGATCCATGATCAAATGGCCGATCCATGGACCCGATAGGTTAAATTCTGACCCAAAAAGTCAATTTGGTCAAAATAATCGATTTTGACCTAATGACGATTATTGACCCGATAAATCAATCACAGACCGAAAAGTTAGCTTTGGTGAAAATGGTCGAATCCTTGACGATAGTAACCCTTTGACCAATATGTCGACTTTTGACGAGAAAGTTAACTTTAGTGAAAATGATCAATCCTTGATCCAATGACCGACCCATTAACCCGATATGTCGACTTTTTGACCAAAAGTCGATTTTGATCAATATAATCGATTATTTGACCTCAGTTTACCTCATTGTTCCAATAAGATCGACTTTTATTGAAAATTTAAATTGGATCAACATAGTCAATTGATTTTGACTGATGTTAATTATTGACCTGATATCTCGATCTCACGACTAAAGTCGACTTTTATCGAAATGGTCGATACTTGACCGAATGACCGACACATTGACGATAAGTTAACTTTTGACCAAAAAGTCGATTTTGGTCAAAATTATTAATTTTGACACAATGACCGATTATTGACCTGATAAGTCGATCTCGGACAAAAAAGTTAACTTTAGTTAAAATGGCCGATCCTTGACCCGATGACCGAGCCAGTTGACCTGATATGTCGACTTTTGACCGAAAAGTTAACTTTTGTTAAAATGATCGATTCGTGGCCGAATGACTGACCTATTGACCCGATAAGGTCGATTTTTGACCGAAAAGTCGATTTTGCTAAAAATAGTCGATTTTTAACTGTAATGACCACCACATTAACCCGATAGAGTCGAGCTTGTCTTAAAATTGTCGATCTTCGACTCGACGACTAAACCCATTGAACCGATAGGTCGACTTTTGACCAAAAAGTCATCTTCGGTCAAAATGATCGATCGTTGAATCAACTGATCGAAGCCGTTGACGAATAGGTCGACTTTTGTCCGAAAAGTCGATTTTGATCGAAATAAGTCGATTTTCGACATGATGATCGATTATTGACCCGATAAAGTCGATCTTTGACCAAAAAGTCAACTTTGGTCAAAATAGTCAATCTTTGACCCATTGACACAATCGGTCAACTTTTGACCAAAAAGTCATCTTTGGTAAAAATGGTTAATCCTTAACCGAATGACCAACCCATTAACCCAATAAGTCAACTTTTGACCAAAAAAGTCAATTTTTGTCAATATAGTCAATTTTTGACAAAATAACGCCCCATTGACCCAATGGGTGAAATTTTTACCGAAAAATTTGTATCAAAAAAGTTAATTTTAACCTAATGACCAATTATTGACCTAATAAGTCAATCTCTGACCAAGAGGACAACTTTGGTCAAAATGGTCGATCCTTGACCCGAATGGCCAAACTCTTTGACTAATTAGGACGACTTTTGATAAAAAGTTCAATTTTATCAAAATAGTTTATTTTGACTGTATGACACCCCATTAACTCTAACAAGTCGATCTCTGGCAAAAAGTCGACTTTGGTCGAAATGGTCGATCCTTGACCCGATGACTGACCCATTGACTCGATAGGTCGACTTTTTGACCAAAATGTCGATTTTGGTCGATATAGCTTAATTTTTACCCAATGACCGCCCGCATTGATCATGACAGTCGAACTTTGACGAAAAATTAATTTTTGGTCGAAATAGTCAATTTTGACCGAATGACCGATTATTGATCTAATAAGTAAATCTCTGACGAAAAGTGAACTTTGGTTAAAATGGTCGATTCTTCGACCCAATAACTGACCCATTGATCGAACAGGTACTACTTTTGACAAAAGCTAACTTTGGCCAAAATGGTCGATCCCTTCACCTAATGACTAAACAAATTGACTTTTGACCGAAAAGTCGATTTTGAGTCGAAATAACGATTTTGACCTAATACCGCGATTGAGCCGGAAGTCGATCAATTGGCGAAAAATCAAATTTGGTCGAAATGGTCGATCCTTGACCTAAAGGCAAACCCATCGACCAATAAGCTCGACTTTGACCAAAAGTCGACTTTAGTCAAAATGGTTAAATCCTTGACCCGAATAATGACCCATTAACCCGATAGGTCGACTTTGGACGAAAATCAATTAGACAAAATAGTTAATTTTTGACTCAGTGATCAATTATCAACACAATAAGTCGATCTCGACAAAAAAGTTAACTTTGGTTAAAATGGTCAATCATTGACCCAATGACCAACCCATTAAACCAATAGTTCAACTTTTAACCAAAAAGTCGACTTTGTCGAAATGGTCAATCCTTGTCCCAAAAACCCTGATAAAGTCGACACTTGACGAAAAGTCGGAATTTGGTCAAAATAGTCAATTTTTGACCTAATGACCACCCCATTAACCTAATATGTCAATCTCTGGCTAAAAAGTCAACTTTGGTTAAAATGGTCAATCCCCGACCCATTGCTCAACCCATTGACCAAATAAGTTAACTTTTGACCAAAAAGTAAACTTTGGTCAAAATGATTAATCCTTGACCCATTGACCAACCCATTGACCCAACTAGTCAACTTTTGGCTAAAAAGTCAATTTTGGGCAAAAAATCAATTTTTGACCTAATGTTCAATTATTGACCTAATAATTCGATCTCGACCAAAAGTCGACTTTGGTCGAAAAGGTCAATCCAACTTGGACTGATGACCCCATTGACCCAATAAGTTAACTCTTCACCAAAAGATCAACTTTAATAAAAATGTTCATTCCTTGCACATAATGACAACCCATTGACCAAATAGATCAACTTTTGACCAAAATGTTAATTTTGGAGAAAATAATCGATTTTAACCCTAATGACCATTCATTGACTCGATGGAGTCGACTTTTGACCGAAAAAGTCAACTTTGGTTAAGATGGTCGAATTTCTGACCCATTGACTACATTGTCAGCTTTTGACGAAAAGTCGACCTTAGGCGAAATGATCAATCCTTGATCCGATAAACAATCCATTAGACCGAATAGTTTAACTTTTGATCGAGAAATCAATTTTAGTTAAAAGTTATCAATTACGACTAATGACTGATTATTGACCTAATAAAGTCGATCTCAATCAAAGTCAACTTTGATCAAAATGGTTAGTCTTTGACCTAACGACGAACCCATTGACCGATATGTCGACTTCTGACAAAAGATCAACTTTAGTTAAGATGATCGATTTCAATCGTAATGCCAGATGGTCGACTTTTGACAAAAAGTCAACATTAGGCAGAAATGATCAATCCTTGACACAATCAATCCAGGTATCAATAGTTTAACTTTTGATTGAAAGATCAATTTTGGTCAAAATAATCGATTTTGACACCAATGACCGATTATTGACCCGATAAGTTAATCTCCGACGAAAATGTCGACTTTGGTCAAAATCATCAAATCCTTCACCTGATGAATACCCATTGACCCGATAGCAGTCGACTTTTTGACCGAAAAGTCGACTTTGGTCGAAATGGTCGATTCTGGCACTAATGACCGACCCATTGACTCGATAAGTCAACGTTTGACCAAAAATCGATTTTGGTCGAAATAATCGATTTTGACCTGATGACCAGTGTGACCCAATAAGGTTTATTCTCGGACCAAAAATTCGACTTTGGACAAAATGGTCGATCCTTGACCCGATGACTTGAACCCATTGACCTTGATAAATTCGACTTTTGACAAGAATGTCGACTTTAATCGAAATGATCGATCGTCGACCAATGACCCGATCCATTGGCACTAATAAGATTGACTTTTGACCAAAAATTGAATTTTGGTCGAAATAGTCGATTTTTAAATTAATGATAAATTATCGTCAATGATTCGATCTCTAGCAACAAAAAGTAATTTTGATCGAAATGGTCGATCTTTGAGTCGATGACAAACTCATTGACCTGATCGGTCGACTTTTGACTACAAAAGTCAAATTTTTCAAAATAGATCGATTTTTGACAAAATGACGCACTATTGACAATTGTTCGACTTTTTGACAAAAAGTCGACTTTGGTCGCCAATGGTCGATTCTTTACTCGATGACCGACCCGTTGTCCCGATAGGTTAAATTTTGACTAAAAAGTCATCTTTGGTCGAAAATAGTTAACATTCTTGACCCAGTGACGACTAATTGACCGAAATACGTCGACTTTCGACCGAAAAGTCGACTTTGGTCGAAATGGTATAATCCGACCGATGACACTCCTTGATTACGGTAAATGGGTTAACTTCGACGAATATTCGATTTGGTCGAAAATAGTTAATTTTTGCCTTTTAATGACGAATTATTGACCTAATAATTTAATCTCGACCCGAAAAGTCGACTTTGGTCGAAATGGTCGATCCTTAACCCGATGACAGGCTTCAATGACCCAATAGGTTAATTTTTAACCATAAAGACAATTTTGGTCAAAATAGTTAATCTTTGACCTAATGACCACCCATTGACCAAATAGGTCAACTTTTGACCTAAAAGTCGACTTTGGTCGAAACGGTCATACTTGACCCGAAGCCGATCCATTGACCAGAATAGATGTACATTTGACCGAAAGTCATCTTTGGTCGAAATTGTCAATTCATGACCTCGATTATTAACTCATTGACAAATAAATCAACTGATCTGAAAAAGTCAACTTTGGTCAAAATGGACAGATTCCGACTCCAATGGCGACCCCGTTGACTGATAAGTTAACTTTTGACAAAAAAATTCGATTTTGGTCGAAATAAATCTGACTTATTGACGCAAAAAGTCGACTTTGATCAAGATGATCGATCCTTGATCCAATTACAACCCATTGACCCGATAGATCGACTTTTGACTAAAAAGTTCAATTTTGGTCAAAATGATCAATTTTCGACTTAATGATCGAACTCATTGATCTGATAGGTCAACTTTTGACCAAAGTTAATTTTGGTGAAAATAGTCGATTTTCGACCTACTAGTAAGCGATCTCGACCAAAAAGTGAACTTTGGTCGAAATGGTCGATCCTTGACCCGATAACTAACCCATTGACTTGATAAGTTAACTTTTGACCAAAAAGTCAACTTTGAAGTCAAAAATGATCAATCCTTGACCCGATGACCGATCCATTGGCACTAATAGGTCGACATTTGACCAAAAGTCGATTTTGGTCAAATTAGTCAATTTTGAACTAATGACCGATTATTGACCCGATAAGTCGATCTCGACCAAAAGTTAGCTTTGGTCGAAATAATCGATCCTTGATCCGATGATAAACCCATTGACTCAATTGGTTGACTTTTGACCAAAAGGCGATTTTGGTCGAAATAGATCGATTTTAACATAGTGACCACGCATTAGTGCAATAGGTCGACTTTCGACAAAAAGTCGACTTGAGTCAAAATGGTCGATTTTGACCGATGACCTGACCCATCGACCTAATAGGTAAACTTTTTGACTATAAAGTCATCTTTGGTCGAAAATGGTCGATTCTTGACGATTTCCAACTCCTTGGCCAAATAGGTCAACCTTTGACCAAAAAGTCAACTTTGGTCAAAATGGGCAATTTTTGACCCAATGATCACCCCGTTGACCCATTTGTTAACTTTTGACCAAAAATTCAGTTTTGGTAAAAAAAAAGTCAATTTTCGACCTAATGACTAAAATTGACCCAATAAGTCAATCTCTGACCAAAAAGTCAACTTTGGTCAAAATGGTCAATCCTTGACATATTGACAAACCCATTGACCCAATAGTTCAACTTTTGACCAAAAATACAATTTTGGTCAAAATAGTTAATTTTTACCTAATAACCACCCATTGATCCAATAGTTCGACTTTTGACCGAAAAGTCGACATTAGTCGAAATGGTTAATTTTTGACCTGATGACCGACACATTGTACCAATATATCGACTTTTGACCAGAAGCTTCGTCTTCGATCAAAATGGTCGATTCTTGATCCAATTATCGACTCATTGACCAAATATGTCGACTTTTGACCAAAAAGTCGACATTAGTCGAAATGGATAATTTCGACCCGATGACCTCTCGGTTGACCTGATAGGTAACTTTTCACCAAAAATTCGATTTTGGTAAAAAAAAAGGTTAACTATTGACCGAAAAGTCATCTTTGTTAATTGAGTCGATTTCGACCCGAAATGGTTTACTAGTTGATCCAAAGTGTTAAATTTTGACCAAAGATTCAATTTTGGTCAAAATAGTCATTTTTGACTATAATGACCGATTATTGACTACAATAAGTCGATCTCCGACCGAAAATCGACTTTGGTCGAAATGGTCGATCCTTGACCGATAACGAAGCTCATTAACTTGATAGGTTAACTTTTGACCGAAAGTAAATTTTGATCAAAATAGTCGATTTTTGACTTATTGACGCCCATTGACTCGATATGTCGACCTTTGACCAAAATGTCGATTTTGTCGAAATAGTCGATTTTTAACCTAAAGACCGATTATTGACCTACTAAGCGATCTACGACCAAAAGTCACTTTGATCCGAAATGGTCCGATCCTTGACCGATGACCGATCAATTGACCCGATTGACGACTTTTTGCGAAAAATTGACTTTGATCGAAAAGATGAATCCTTGACCCGATAGGCGACCCATTTGCTTAATAGGTGAACATTTGACCCGAAAAGTCGATTTTGGTTAAAATAGTCGATTTTCGACTAATGACTAAAATTGACCGATAAGTAAATCTCGACCAAAAAGTAAACTTTGGTCGAAATGGTCGATCCTTGACCGTGACCGATAGATCGACTTTTGACGAAAAATCAATTTTGGTGAAAATAATCGATTTTGACCTAATGATCGACCATTGACCCAATAGGTCGATTTTTGACAAAAAGTCGATTTTGGTCGAAATGAGTCGATTTTTTACCCATTAATGACCCGTTGGCTCGATAGAGTCGACTTTTGTCTAAAAAGTCATCGTTGGTCAAAATGGTTAATTCTTGAACCAATTACCAACTCATTGACTAAATAGGTTAACTTTTGACCAAAAAGTAAACTTTGGTCAAAATTGTCAATTTCTGACCCAATGACCACCCCGTTGACCCATAGGGTTAACTTTTGACCAAAAATTCAATTTTAGTCAAAAACTCCGATTTTGACCTAATCGACGCGATTCGATCTCGACCAAAAGTCGACTTTGGTCGAAATGGTCGATCCTTGACGATAGACGAAACTATTAACTTGACAAAGTTGACTTTTGACCAAAAGTCGATTTTGAGCCAAAATGGTCGATTTTTTCTAATGAGCACCGCGTTGACCCCGATAAATTGGCTTTGACGAATTCGGCTTTGGTCGAAATGTTCGATTTTTTACCCGATAATGGCCATTGACGAATAGATCAACTTTTTGACGAAAAAGTCATCTTCGGTCAAAATGGTCATTTCTTGACCCATATCTTAACTCATTGGCCCGATTGGTAAACTTTTGCCAAAAAGTCGATTTCGATCGAAATAGTCGATTTTGACCTAATGACCGCCAATTTACCCGATAGGTTAACTTTTGACCAAAAATTGACTTTGGTCAAAATGGTAAATTTGTGACCCAGATGAGCCTACCCCATTCGCTACGATAGGTTAACTTTTGACCAAAAATTTAATTTTGATCGAAATAGGTCGACTTTTGAACGAAAAGTCATCTTTGGTCAGAAATGGTCGAATTTCGACTCGATGACACTCCGGTTAACCCGAATTGGTTAACTTTTGATAAAAATTCAATTTTAGTCAAAATAGTCGATTTTGACCTAAAAGTCGATTATTGACTCAAAAATTTAATCTCGACCGAAAATTCGACTTTGGTCGAAAATGTTCGATCCTTAATCCGATGGCCACATGCGCCGATTAGCCTGATCAGTTCGACTTTTGACGAAAATAATCGATTTTGACTTAAAAGACCACCCATTGACCTGATAGGTTAACTTTTGACCAAAAAGGTAATTTTGATCAAAATAGTCAATTTTTGACTAATGACCGATTATTGACTAGTAAGCGATCTACGACCAAAAAGTGAACTTTGGTCGAAATGGTCGATCCTTGACCCCGATGACCGACCCATTGATCCGATAGATCGACTTTTGACCAAAAGTCGACTTTGAGTCGAAATGAGCAATCCTTGACACGATGACTGACAATTGGCCTTATAGATCGACATATGACCGAAAAGTCGATTTTGGTCGAAATAATCGATTTTTGAACTAATGACCGATTATTGACCCGAAGTCGATCTACAGCAAAACGTCGACTTTGGTGAAATGGTCGATCATTGTCCCGATTGGTCTACTTTTGACCAAAAGTCGATTTTGGTCGAAAAATCAATTTTGACCTAATGAACACCTATTAATCTAATAGGTCGACTTTTGACTAAAAAGTCGACTTTGGTCGAAATGGTCGATTTTTGACCGATGATCGAGCCAGTTGACCCGATAGATCGACTTTTGACTAAAAAGTCATCTTTGGTTAAAATGGTCGATTCTTGACCCAATTACTGACTCATTGGCCAAATAGGTCGACTTTTGACGAAAAATCGACTTTGGTCGAAATGGTCGATTTCGACCGATGAGCCAACCGCATTGACCCATTGGGTTAACATTTGACCAAAAATTTAGTTTTGGTTAAAATAGGTCGATTTTGACCTAATAGTAAAATTGACCGATAAGTCGATCTACGACCGAAAAGTCGACTTTGGTCGAAATGGTCGATCCTTGACTCGATAATAAAACCATAGACCCTGATAGATTGACTTTCGACCAAAAGTCGATTTTTGTCGAAATGAGTCGATTTTGACCTAATGTGCCCGTTGACCCAAAAGTTCGACCTTTGACTAAAAATCGACTTTGGTCGAAATGGTCGATTTTTACTTGATAATGACACATTGTACCTATAGATCGACTTTTGACGAAAAGTCGACTTTACGTCGAAATGGTCGATCGCTTGATTAAATAGACACATTGACCGAATAGATCGACTTTTTGACCAAAAAGTAAATTTTAGTTAAAATAGTCAATTTTGATTTAATGACACGTTAATGACTGATAGATAAACTTTTGACCAAAAATCAATTTTGGTCGAAAATAGTCGATTTTTAACCTAATGACCAGATTATTAACACAATGGCAGACCTCGACTAAAAAAATCGACTTTGGTCGAAATGGTCGATCCTTGACCCGATAATCGAACCCATTGACGATAGTGGTCGACTTTTGACCGAAAAGTCGACTTTGGTCGAAATGATCGATCCTTGACACAATAGCTGAGCTGTTGGCACAATAGGTCGACTTTTGACCAAAAAGTCGATTTTGGTCCAAATAGTCGATTTTTGAATTAATGACCGATTATTAATCCGATAAGTCAATCTTTGACAAAAAATCGACTTTGGTCGAAATGGCCGATCCTTGACCTGACAACAAACCGTAATTGACCCAATAGGTCGACTTTTGACGAAAAAGTAAATTTTGTTAAAATAATCGATTTTTGACCTAATGATCACCCATTGACCCGGTAGGTCGACTTTTGACCAAAAAGTCGATTTTGGTGAAATGGTTAACTTTGACGATGATGACGACCCATTGACGATAAATCGACTTTTGACTAAAAAGTATTCTCTAGTCATAATGGTTATTTCTTGAACTAATTACCGAACTCATTAACGAAATAACTTAACTTTTGAGCGAAAAGTCGACTTTGGTCGAAAATAGTCGATTTCGACTGATGCGACCCAGATTGACCCATTGGAGTTAACTTTTGACCAAAAATTCAATTTTGGTCGAGAAAATTGACTTTTAACCTAAAGAGCGATTATTGACCACGATAAGTCGATCTACGACCGAAAAATCGAGCTTTGAGTCGAAATGGTCGAGTGTTGACCGAATGACGAACCATTGACCCGATTAGTCGACTTTTAACCCAGAAAGTCATTTTGGTCGAAATGAGTTAATTTTTTACTTAATGACACCGATTGACTTGATAGGTCGACTTTTGACGAATTGACTTTGGTCGAAATGGTCGATCCTTGACCAACTCATTGACTGATAACGTCGAATTTTGACGAAAAATCATTGTGGTCGAAATGATCGATCCATGACCCCAATGACAACCAATTGGCTAATAGGTCGGCTTTTAACAAAAAAGTCGATTTTCATTAAAATTATTGATTTTCGAATTAATAAACTTATTATTACGATAAGTTGATCTTTGACGAAAAATTGACTTTGGTCAAAATGGTCAATCTTGATCCGAATGATGAACACGTTATCATTAATAAAGTTCGACTTTTGACCAAATAGTCGATTTTGGTGAAAATAATCGATTTTTGACTTAATGACCACTCATTGACCTAATAGATTGACTTTTTGACTAAAAGTCGACTTTGGTCGAAATGGTCGATTTTGACTCGATAACTGACTCATTGACCTGATAGATCGACTTTTTGACCGAAAAGTCATCTTGGGTCGAAATAGTTAATTGTTGACCGAATTACTGACTCATTGACCGAATAGATCGATTTTTGACTAGAATAGGTCGATTTCGACCCAAAGACCACCACGTTTACGATGGGTTAACTTTTGACAAAAAATTCAATTTTGGTCGAAATAGTCGATTTATGACTTGTTAGCCGATATATTGATCTCGATCAGTAAACGTCGACTTTGGTCGAAAATAGTTAATTCTTCAGCCAATGATGAGCAAACTCGTTGGCCATATAGCGTCGACATTTGACGAAAAGTCAAATCTTTGGTCGAAATAGTAAATTTTTGTCTTAATGACCACCCATTGACCCGATAGGTCGACTTTTGACGAAATCGACTTTGGTCGAAATGCTCGAATTTTGACCCTGATGACGGCTACATTGATCGAGCAGAATTCGACTTTTGACGAAATGTCGTCTTCGATCCGCGATGGACGATATCTTGTAGAATTAATAACTCATTGACGAATAAATTGACTTTTTTGACCAAAAAGTCGGCTTTGGTCGAAATGGCCGATTTCGACCTAATGAAGCACTTGTTGACCAAAACGGATCGACTTTGACAAAAAATTTAATTTTAGTCGAAAATAGTAAATTTTGACGCATTGATGAAATAATCGATTTTGATCTAATGGCCAATTATTGACCCGATAAGTCGATCTCGTAGAAAGGTCGACTTTGGTCGAAATGGTCAATCGTTGACCGATAATCGAGCCAATTGACTGATAGGTCGACTTTTGACGAAAAGTTAATTTTTGATCAAAATAGTTAATTTTGACCTATGTGCAGTGTGATAAGTCGACTTTTGACCTAAAAATCGACTTCGATTCAAAATATCCGATTCGCCCGACGATTGACGGCAATTGACCTAATAGATCGACTTTTGACAAAATAATTGACTTTGGTCGAAATGGTCGATTTTAACCCGATGATGAACCGATTGAATTGATAGAATTCGGTATTGCACGAAAAGTCTGCTTTGGTCGAAAATGGTCAATTCTTGGCTTGATTACCGACTCATTGACCAAATAGGTCGACTTTTTGACGAAGTCGACTTTGAACGAAATGGTGACCGAACCCGTTGGCCTCTTAGTTGGCGCGTGATGCCAGCCCGTTGCGATAGGTGAGTCTTGGCGAAAGTTGACTTTGGTGAAATGAGTCAATTCCGAGCGTAATGGCCAATACGCAAATTGACGCGACGGTTAAACATTTGACCAAAAGTTTAATTTGGGTCAAAATAATAAGTTTTCTACTTAAAAGTCGATGATTGACCAAATAAATTCGATCTTAGATAAAAGTCAACTTTGGCAGAAATGGTCGATCCGCGACCCAAATGACAACCCATTGACTTAATAGTTGACTTTTCGACCAAAAAGTGCAATTTTGAATCGAAAATAATCGATTTTTGACCTAATGACCATCCCGATGACCAAATAGATGAACTTTTGAACCGATGACCAAAAAGTCGATTTTAGTCAAAATGGTCGATCCTTGACCCGATAACCGACTCATTGATCTAAAAGGTCGACTTTTCACCAAAAAAGGAACTTTGGTCAAAATGTTCGATCCTTGACCCAATGAACAACCCATTGACCGATAGGTCGATTGTTGACAAAAATGTCGATTTTGGTCAAAACGATCAATTTTTACTTTAATGACGGCGTCATTGACCCGATTAGGCCAACTTTTGACAAAAAATTGAGTTTGAGTGAAAATTGTCGATTCAGACCGAATGACTGACCCATTGACCCAATTGGTTAACTTTTGACAAAAACTTAAGTATGATAAAAATGGTTAATTTCTGACATAATGACCACACAATTGACCCAAAATGGTCAACTTTTGCCAAAAATTAAATTTTGTTCAAAATGGTTAATTTTTTATCTAATGACCAATTTTTGGCCGTGAATAAGTCGATCTTTGACCAAAAGTTAACTTTGGTCGAAATGGTCGATCCTTGCGCCCGATACGACCCATAGACCCAATTTGTCGATTTTGACCAAAATGTTAATTTTGGTCGATTCTTGATCTGAATGACCAACCCATTAACTCGATAAGTCAACTTTTAACGAAAAAGTAAAGTTTGGTTAAAATGGTCGATTTCGACCCAATGACTGACCCATTAACCCGATAGGCTGGCTTTTGACCAAAAAGTCGACTTTGATCGAAATGGTCGTTTCCTTAACCCGATAGGTCGACTTTTGACCAAAATAATCAATTTTTAACATAATGAGTAATTATTCACCCGATAAGTCGATCGCGTGACCAGAAGGTCGACTTAGGTCGAAATGATCGAGCCTAATGACCAACTCATTGACCCCGATGACCAACTTTTGGCCAAAAGTAAAGTTTAGTCGAAATTGTCGATCCTTGACACTGATGGCCAACCCATTGACACAATAGGTCGACCTTTGACCAAAAAGTTAATTTTTGGTCAATCTAGTCGAATTTTTACCTAATTACCACCCCGCATTGACCCAATATCGCTAACCTTTACCAAAAAGTAAACTTTGGACAAAATGGTCGATTTCTTGCCGATAATGACCTACATTTACACAATGAATTGACTTTTGACCAAAAAATTAATTTTAGTTGAAATAGTAAATTTTTGACCCAGAAAGTCAATCTTTGAAAAAAAAAAGTCAACTTTGGTCAAAATGGTCGATCCTTGACCCGTAATGACCAAGCCATTGACCCGGTAGAGTTCGATTTTGACTAAAAAGTCGACATGGTCGAAATTGTCCATCTATAACCAAGATGACCTAATAGGTCGACTTTTAAGCTAAAAAGTCGATTTTGAATAAAATAATCGATTTTTGGCATAACGGCCAACTCATTAGCCCACATAGATTGACTTTTTGACCAAAAGTCGATTTTGGTCGAAATGAGTCGATTTTCGACCTAATGACCACGCAATTGACCTAACAGATCGACTTTTGACCAAAGTGTCTACTTTTGTCAAAATGGTGAATTTCTGACCCAATGACCGACCCATATACCCGAAAGGTCGACTTTTGACAAATAAGTATATTACGGTTAAAATAATCGATTTTGACCTAATGGCTAATTATTAACCCGATAAAGTCGATCCACGATCGAAAAATCGACTTTGTTGAATATGAGTCGATACTTGACCATAATGACCCATTGATCCGATAGGTTATCTTTTTGCAAAAAATCGACCTTGGTAAGAATGGTCGATCCGTCAACTAAATGACTGACTATTGATCTAATAATTCGACTTTTGACCAAAAATTAATTTTGGTCAAAATAGTTAATTTTTGACATTATCACCGATTATTGACCCGATAAGTCGAGCTCGACCGAAAAATTGACTATAGTCGTAATGGTCGTTCCTTGACCGATTGACGAGCCATTGCCATAAATAGATCGACTTTTGACGAAAAAAACAACTTTGGTCAAAATGAGTCGAGCCATTACTCGATGATCAACCCATTTACCCAATAGAGTCAACTTTTCACGAAAAGTCGACTTTTAGTCAAAATAATCAATTATTGACTAATGACCGCCCATTGACTCGATAGGTCGTCTTTTGACCAAAAAGTCAAATTTGGTCGAAATAGTTAATTCTCGACCTAATGACCAACCCATTGACCCGATAGGTTAACTTTTAGCTAAAAATTCAACATTAGCTGAAATGGTTGATCATTGACCCGATAACCAACCCATAAACCCGAAAGGTCGACTTCAACCAAAAAGTTAATTTTGGTCAAATTGTAAATTTTTTACGTAATGACCACCTCATTGACCTAAATTGGTTAAATTTTATCCAAAAAACCAACTTTAGTCGAAATGGTCAATTTCTGACACAATGAACACCCCATTGACCAAACGGGTCAACCTTTGACAAAAAATTTAATTTTGGTCAAAATAATCAAATTTTGAACTTATGACCAGCTATTGACCCAATAAATCAATCTCTAACTAAAAAGTCAACTTTGGTCAAAATGGTCAATCCTAGACCAATTGACCAACCCATTGACCCAACGACCCACTTTTTTATATTTGCAAATTGTGTTAATAGCAACTGCACCAAAAACTTGATCCCGCTTTAATATATATATAATTGATTTTATGATGGAATGTATAATGTGGATTCTACGCAAGTATACGTATCGTATCAAGTAATACAGGGCTCTAATGGAGTCCTGGTTATCTATCCCATAGGGAAGTTTTACTAAATTTTTAACAGCTAAATTTAAAAGTTTTTACTTACTAATAAAGTATACGAAAATTTAGAATATTTAACTAAAGCAAACTAAAGTAAACTAATGCTTAAAAATAAGTTGATTTAAAGATTTCAGAAAAAGGTATCCTTCTCCTTGTTTTTAGAACATTAAGTGAATGATGAATTCAAATAGATTTTTTTATTGTATTGTGACAAATAGGAGCATTCTATTCTTTACCCTTTGGTCAGGGTGCGAAGAACATTGACTAATCCTATGTTTGATTACGAAATGCGTGGCTAAGTTTGGGAGGATACTGGCTGCCACTTAAGAGCTCCACGTTCCCCTCGCACTGAGGGTTAACATCTACACTTCGAGCTCTCGATCGATAGGATCAAATTGAATATTTTAGTGCATCGAACTAAAATGTACGAATTCTACGTTCGATAAATAATATTTCTCTGTTTATTTACACCCTCCTTCCAAGACTTTTGACTCTACGAATATTGGATGTAATGTTTACTATAGTTGATAATTCAACATATTTTTACAAATCGATAGGCTGATTGAAAAGTAAATTAAGTTTTAAGTAAAAATTATCACAATTTATTTTAATATTTTAAGCATTTCTATTTAATTTCATCGGTTCACATAATTTCATAAACAAGGAGAAAGACTAAGAAAACTACTCAGAATGCATGGGAATTAAATAAAGCATGGATTTCATTTAAAGTTAATAACAATAAACAAAGATACTTATCTCAATTTCCTCCCCAAGCAAACTCCTTGAAGTTCCTTTGACTTTTCCATCTAGTGCAACACACTTCTTAACTCACTACTTACTAAACTTCAACTTAGACTCAAAAGCACACTAATAGAATACTTTAAGACTCCTAGAATAGACACCAAAAATAGACACAATATACTAAAATTCATCCTCTATTTATAGAGGTAGACAAAGGTCCAAGGGGTACTTAAGCACCTCTTTAAAAAGCGTTCAGGTTCAATGTATCTGGTATTTTGACCAATCTCGCCGTCGGCGAGAAACGACCTCGCCGTCGGCGGGGCTTCTAGAAGGTCTCCAAACCCCGCGATCTCACCGTCGGCGGGCTTGGGCTTGCTGTCAGCGAAGTAGTTATAAATCCTTCAAAAATTCTCCTTCTGATCTCGCCGTCGGCGGGCTCGATCTCGCCGTCGGCGGGCTCGATCTCGCCGTCGGCGGCTTAGATCATTTTGTATGAATTTCTTCCTTTTTTTATCCAAATTCGCTCGATTTCATGCTTTCTGCTTTTATCACTTATAAATCTTCATTCCTGCAATAAAATAGAGAAAACACCTTTCTTTAAAGTGCAATTTCATAAAAAATAGGTATGAATTTCTTAACATATTTTTACGTGATCAAAATCTCCCACACTTAATTATTACTTGTCCTCGAAGTAATTTTTATACTAAATAGAAATAATGATTTTTGTAATAGAATTTTTCATTCAAACCAACTATGAATTTAATTCAAATAATATTATATCAAAGTTAAAATAGAAATATTTTTAAGTAATTAAATTAATTTTATAGATATAAGATTATTTAGTTATCAGATCTAAGATTTCCAGCTCTCTATTTATTTCAGGAAAGACTATATTTAAAAGAGTAATTTACTTAAGATATTTAGATGATAGGAAGTTTAAGAAAACACTATTTAGTAAAATACTAATCCATATATATAAGTTTAGAAATATATTTGAGTTTTACCCTTTAGGTTGATTCCATTGAAGCCAATTTTTGATAAGGCATCTCCTCAAGCTTCTCCTCAGTTATATTTTTCTTTTCTTTTCTCTCTTTTCTTCTTTTTGGATTGATTTTCAGTCATTCTCTCTCTTTTTTTTTCAAGTGAGGATTACTGTATCTGGATAGCCTGTTAATAATTTTGAACTTCAACTTTCTCTTCCTAAATTTGAAACTTAAAATATTTTTTTGCTTATATGTATTTCATAGCCTTTACTTCATTGAGTTTCAATCTCTTCTTTTTCATCTAAATACTTAAGAATTTCAATTTTAGAATATAGTTTTCCCTTACTTTAAAAAGTTTACTATATTCTTATTTCCTTTAACCAAATATCTTATTCGATTAAATAATTGAATTACTAAAAACATTTTATTTTACTTTCTATAATAATTAAATAAAGTAATTCATGTTTATTTAATTGAAAAATTACTATAGAAAAATCATTTGATAATAATTTTTGAAAATAGAAATTGAGAACAATTTAATAATTAAATTTGTATTTTTACCTTCCCCCAAACTTAAATTTTTCTATCTATTTCTAAATGGTGAAAAGGAAAATATACAATGAATTTACATCATACCTTTGAGCTTTAGGTATTTCTTTTCCTTGAAATTTTTGCAGGCTTTTTCATTATTTAAAGAACCATTACTTGTTAGTATTCTTCCATATATATATAGTATTTAAAAGAAAGTCTTTGGGATAAGAAATTTTAAATAAGTATAAAACATAACAAAATGAAAACTTAATCTATTACTACACATACAATCAACTAACCTACTTAAAAACATATTAAAACAATCTAAACATATTAAAAGTTCATAAGTTATAAAAACTTAAACAACATTTTAAAGAAAAACTGACATCCTATCTAAAATGAAAAAAATGAAAACTAACTTAACACACATAAAAAGTCTAGCGTTATATCATAAACAAACAAACAAACACACCAAATCCACAGTCTAAAGAGAGTACAAAATAATTACATACAGAACAATAAAGTTTTCAAAAGAGTAATTAATCTAAACAAACTAAACAATGTCTCTAATCTTGCACATCAAAATCCCAGGCTATATCATCTCCACGATCTCCGAGTGAGAAGGCTGAGTAAGTGCGCTTGTGTGTAGCGGGGGCACTCAGGAAAGACAACATCTAAATCACCACTCCTATATCGATGTTCAGCTTC
This sequence comes from Papilionanthe hookeriana x Papilionanthe teres, assembly GCA_022702705.1. NCBI lineage: Eukaryota > Viridiplantae > Streptophyta > Magnoliopsida > Asparagales > Orchidaceae > Papilionanthe > Papilionanthe hookeriana x Papilionanthe teres. Next base: position 36,165 of record JAKZJZ010000582.1, read on the forward strand.
ATAATATGTAATTTCATACTTTGAATGCTGCTGGAGATATTCACTATCATAATCATGTCTTCTTTCCAAGCCATCAATCTTGTGGTCCATATGCTCAAATTTTCTTTCCATATTCTCTCCAAATTGTTCAAAACTCTTTCTACTCAGGGTCTGCTCATTCCTCAGATCTTGTAGGGTAGGAGCGGTATACTGAGGTGGATCATAATTAGTAGAGGGAATATCTCTACTTGAAGAAGGCACATAATCCCTTGTCCCAGATCTCCATCCTTCGTGGGATTCATATTTCTTAATATTAGCCAAAGTAATGGGTTTCATAGGCTCAACCCATTCCTCATCATCTCTTTCCTCTACCCCAGATAATTGGCAGAGTGCATAGATACGACCAGGATGTCCTAGTCCTCCTCCACTTTCTCTTCTTGAGGTGGCTAATATATCCTTATAGATTACATTTCCCACATTAATACTTTTTTGGTTCTGAATACAGAAATTCAGAACTGCTCTATCTCTTGTTACCTCACTATGATGGTAAGTAGGTAACAAAGTAGAACAAATAAAATAGTGCCAGGCTTTTGAAGTTGCATTTAACATAGAAAGAGGAAAATTTACCCTTTCCCGCTGCTTGATCTTCCACACGCCTTTCCCATCAGTGAAAAGTCGATCACCACTTCCAGTGGTCCTTCCATCGTCCCAAAAGTCTCCTACTCATTTGGTGTAGGTGTCTCGTACCTCAAAATAAGCATTTATTCTTGCGGCGTTAAATTCTACCAAGAATCCTCTAACCTTTGCTGGTGCATCTTCTATGCAGTCGGGTTCGCATAAAATTCCTTTACAACTTCCACAGCAGCTCTGTTGGTTATAAAAAAGAAAATTTCCCATCCTCGTTCCTTTATTACTCACTCCACCTCTCCTCCTGGATTCTTAAAAACTCTATCTTGAATGCATTTTCTTGATTGACTATTGTAGAAATATCTTGATTGTGCCCTTGCATTCACAAATTGGGTTTCATCGTATTCCAACCGTCGCTTTTGTCGTGGAGCCATTTTCGATCTGTGAAATTTGCAAAAAATCTAACTAAACTTCGAAATATTACTAAGAAGGCTTCTATTACATCTAAAATCCATTTAAATCGATCTCCATGGATTTCTTCCAAGTATTTTCTCCACATTTCAAATTTTTTCAAATTTTCCCGATGTATAAGAAATCCATGGTGAAAATAAAAAATTTTTGCATAGGAGTGAAGCTCTTACCGAGGGAAGATGAAATCCGGTGTCGAAAAGTGTTGAAATCGCCTCGAATCCGAGATCTCTCGAAGCCACTAGGTCGGTTTTTCGAAGTTTTGAGGAAGGGGATGATGAATAGTGTACGTTGGTGAGTCGAATATAGGTCTTTTCGCGATCTCGCTGTCGGCGAGATGTTTCTCGCCGTCAGCGAGCTAATTAATTTGACAAAGGCAAAAGTTTTAGGAAAAATCCGCCGTCAGCGAGATCGTTCTCGCTGTCAGCGGGATTTTCCTCGCTGTCGGCGGGATAATTCTCGCCGTCGGCGAGATCCCAAAATTTTAAATTTTTGATATTCATCAATCATTTTCAACCTCGATTTACCCTTAATCGATCTTAGATCACTTAAATTAATAATTAGTATGAAGATTAAATACTTATACTCACAAAAAGTTCACACAACACAAACAATATAACTTTATATATGAAATCCATGAGACTTACAAACTTCACACTAACAACTAAAAACATACTTAACTTAAATGTCCAAATCCAAAATATTCGGCATCACGATCAGAACCACTATACACTAAATGCTTGAGACATAACAAATACATATAATTTCATCAAATCTAAAATTCAACTCATAATAAAATCTAAATCCAGATCAACACACACAAAGATAACATAAGATAGAAATCTTTACTACTCCTCGATTAGTACGAGCTATCGTCCTCTACGATATTTCGATGTGACGCGAGTGCACTGAAATAGATTGTAGAAAGGCATGAAAGGGAATTCTACGAGTAGATTCTTCATCGATCCACCCTTTACTGTCTCGGTAAATGAATAAAGCTGGCCTCCGGATGTCCGGTATGATCAAAGTGCTCTTTCATCCTTCGGTCGATGTGATCGAACATATCGGAGATGTTATCGATGGAATTCATCGCGTTACTGCGACTCTTTCTCACGATCCTTTAATCTTTTTCGGAATAAAATTTGTTTTATACGTAAGGGGCCTTGGTAAAGGATTGTTACGTGATGCTACTGTCGGAAATAAAGGTAATCTCATCATTGTTATCCAAAGTTGGAAACATATCACGTAGGATCGAGTGGTTTCCATGGCAAAAGTACCTTTTCCCGAGCTTCATAAGAAACTTGAGTGCTGGCTGCATAAAGCAAATATAGTCGATGGGTGTCGAGTCATGCAGCCGGCCCATGCACGATTAATCCCGATGCCGATTTTACTATAATTGATTCAACATTGATAGGTAGTCCAGTTTGAATACGATAATTTAAAATAGCGCATTCCTTTGAAACCTTATTTACCCTCATAGTGGGTAATAATTTTGATGAGATAAAGAAATGCCAATGCTTCGAGACAGGGTTAAGAAGTGATGCAGAAAAACTGACATACCAGTTTTCGTGCAACTCCCAATCATTAGGTTCGTCGGTCATGTATCTATAAATCTCATTCATATTGTATCTTGAAGGAACAAAGTTTGAATAATGACAAACAGGGGTATTTTCTATAGAAAATAATTCATTTACCCTTGAAGGAGTAAATGTTACCCATCTTCCTCTGACGTAGACGCTTCCATTGTGGATCGCATGTAGATTAGAGTAAAACTCTTTAACTACAGGAATAACTATAGCGGATGTTATATAGCAAAATACATCCCAATCGCCGTTGTGCGATCATTTCTTCAATTTTTGTGGTGGAATTTTCTACTCCTCTATTGATAAATCCACTTTCTTTAATAAGTCGCGTCTTCATCAAGACTTTGTTGAAAATACGCTGCGCCTCCGAATTGAATAAATTTTCTTCGGTTGAAAACTCCAGTTATTATGGTTTCTAAGAGTTTGGTGGCCATTTCGGATTGAAAGGAATGGTCTCTAGTCTTTTCTTAGGAAGAAAACAATGTAAAAATGAATGTGGGATGGTTTTCTACAAAGAAATGGCTTTAGAACCGTCCAAAACTTCACCTAAAAACTTAAAAGAACCATTTTCAACTGCCTCGCCATCAGCGGGAAGTTTCTCGCCGTCGGTGAGCTGGTTATAAAACTGATTTAAATTTGGCACGAGATCTCGCTGTCGGCGAGAATTGACCTCGCCGTTGGCGAGATTTCGTAAAATTGCCTAATTTCTCTCTGGTCCAAATATTTTCTGATCTTATCATATAGGTTCAAATTTGTGATGATTCTAATTAAAAAAAATGAGTAGTAAGATTTGTTGTAATAATACAGACTCACTAATTTTATATATGATTAAAATAAAGGACTACTATGGGTTGCCTCCCATAAAGCGCTAGGTTTAACGTCGTCATCCTGACCAAATTTAAGTTAGTAATCAGGTTGACTAAGCATTAAAACTTCTTTAGAATTTGGTCTTTTACCTTCGAAATATGGTTTTAATCTATGTCCGTTTACCTTAAATCTATGTCCTGTTTTTGGATCTTCAATTTCTATGGTTCCATAAGAAAATATTTGAGTTATGGTGAAAGGTCCTAACCATCGAGATTTCATTTTCCCAGGAAATAATTTCAATCTAGTATTATATAGCAAAACTTCTTGTCCTGGTTCAAAATTTCTCTGATTAATCTTCTTATCATGCCATAATTTCATTCTTTCTTTATAAATCCTATCATTATCATATGATTCATTCCTTAATTCTTCTAATTCATTTAATTGCAACAATCTCTTCTCACCAGCTTCTTTCATATTATAATTAAATTCTTGAATCGCCCAATATGCTTTATGTTCAATTATTTGGTAAGTGGCGAGTTTTCCATATATAAACTGTAAGGAGTCATTCCAATAGGAGTTTTATAAGCGATCATGTATGCCCATAATGCGGTGTCTAGTCTTATAGACCGGTCCAATCTATTAGGGTTTACGGACTTTTTTAAAATACGCTTAATCTCTCGATTAGAAACTTCGACTAATCTACTTAGTTTGTGGATGATAAGCAGTTGATATCTTATGAGTAATATTATATTTTTCTACTAGTTTGTGAATATATTTATTTCTAAAATGTGTTCCTCCGTCAGTGATAATCACTCTCGGCATTCCAAATATAGTAAAAATATTTTTCATTAAAAATTTTGAAACACTTTTAGCATCACACCTAGGTAAAGCTTGTGCTTCAATCCATTTGGAAACATAATCAGCACTACTTAATATATATGAGTTTCCAAATGAAGGAATAAAATGTCCCATAAAATCTAATCCCAAAACATAAACAATTTCAACTTCTAATATAAAATTCAGAGGTGTTTCATTTTTCCTTGATATATTTCCCACTCTTTGGCATTTATCACAGGTTTTTATATATCTTTATACATCTCTAAATAGAGTAGGCCAGTAGAATCCAGATTGTAGAATTTTATACGCGGTTTATCAGTCCCAAAATGTCCTCCAAAATCAGAATCATGACATTTTTGAATAATTGGTTCAGTTTCTTCATAAGGCACGCATCTTCTAATAATTAAATCCTTACATTGCTTATATAAATATGTTTCATCCCAAAAGTAAGTTTTTGTATCATGAATGAATTTTTTCTATTGTTGCAAAGTTAACATAGGTGGTAAAATGTCACTCACAATATAATTTACTATATCAGCATACCAAGGTATTTTCCATTCATTTATATTATAAAGTTGTTCATCAGGAAAACTGTCTATAATTTCATTATCAATATCAGATAACTCATGATATTCTAATCTTGATAAATGATCAACAATTTGATTATCAGTTCCCTTTTTGTTAATGATCTCAAAATCAAATTCTTGCATTAATAATATACATCTAATTAATCTTGGTTTAGAATCTTTCTTTTGTATTAAATACTTAATAGCGGAGTGATCAGTATGCACTGATACATTTAGTTCTATTAGATAATGTCGAAATTTATTAAAAGCATATACAGCTTGCTAATAATTTTCTTTCGATAGCTTGTATAATTTATTTCGGTATTATTTAGAGTTTTACCTAGCATAATATATAACTTTGAAAATCTTATCATATCTTTGCCCAAGCTACTCCTATAGCATAATCACTAGCATCACACATAAGCTCGAATGGTTTCTCCCAGATTAGGTGAAACTATTATAGATGTTGTAATTAATTTATCTTTTAATAATTCGAAAGCATTCGGGCATTCGGTTGTAAATTCAAATTTCTTGTCCTTTTCGAGAAGTTGGCATAGAGGTTTAGTAATTTTTGAAAAATCTTTTATATAACATTTGTAGAATCCAGCATGTCCAGAAAACTTCTTACCCCTTTTACAGTAGTTCGAGGTGGTAATTTAGTTTATAACTTGAATTTTAGCGGGTGCTAACTTCCATACCCTTTTCCGAAATTTTATGCCCTAATACAATGCCGCACTATGACCATAAATTAACATTTCTCCCGATTAAGAACTAAATAGTTTTCTCACATACTTCGAAATACTTTTTCAAGATGACTTAAGCATGTGTCGAAATGATGTTCCAAATACTGAGAGAAATCATCCATAAATACTTTTATTCCATTATCGATTAATTTACTAAATATAGACATCATACATCTACGGAATGTTGCAGGTGCATTACATAATCCAAAAGGCATCCTTCGAAAAGCGAAAGTTCCATAAGGACTAGTAAATGTAGTTTTCTCTTGATCCTCAGGAGTAATTTGTATTTGATGATAACCGGTATATCCATCTAAGAAACAAAAATACTTATGTTCAGCTAATCTATCTAACATCTGGTCTAGAAATGGTAAAGGGAAGTGATCTTTTACGGTAGGCTGCGTTTAATTTTACTGTAATCAATACATATTCGCCATCCGGTAACTTGTCTTATAGGGATAAGATCATTATTTTCATTAGCTTTTACGGTCACTCCTCCTTTCTTAGGCACACGGTGAATCGGGCTTACCCAGCAGCTTGTCGGAAATAGGATATATAATACCATTATCTAACCATTTTAAAATTTCTTTCTTGACTTACTTCTTTCATTATCGGGTTTAATCTCCTTTGAGGATCTACTCACAGGCTTATGTTCATTATCTAAAATAATTCATGTGCATACAAATTGAAGGACTAATTCCTTGATATACTGCTAAGAATCCGACCAAAAATTTTCTTATATTTTTTAAAGGTATCTAAAAGGTTTTGTTCTTGAGATTCATTTAATTCAGATGAAATAATAACTGGTTAGAGTTGAAGAATTTCCTAAGTAAGCATATTTCAAATGATTAGGTAACATTTTTAACTCAAGTTCAGGAGGTTTAGTAATTGATGGAGCTATATTTTTTTCGGTGTTTTACGTATTATCCAAAAATTCAAATTTCTCTTGAATATAATCTAGTTCTTCATTTATATCGGCTTCTTCGATTAATTCAGTATTTTCTTTTTCTAATTTTTCTTCATAATATTCCTTAAAATGTTCTTTTTGTAAATGATCGAAGTACTTCCATTCGAAAACACTCATCCTCTTTTTCTAGCGCGAGGATATTTCATTGATTTAGCAATATTAAAAGTTAACTTTTTGGTCATTTACTCTCATAGTTAATTCTCCTTTACGAACATCAATCATAGCTTTCCCGGTGGCTAAAAATGGTCTTCCTAAGATGATAGGAATTTCTTTATCTTCTTCCATATCTAAAACAATAAAATCTACGGGAAGATAAATTTATCCACTTTTACTAAAACATCTTGATAACTCCCTTAGGATATGTAACATAACGATCAGCTAAGCGAAGGGTTACTGAAGTAGGTGAAATTTCTCCCAATCCTAATCTCTTAAAAATTGATAGAGGCATTAGATTGATGCTTGCTCTTAAGTCGCACAAAGCTTTTCCATAGAATTTTCTCGATAGCGCGGGGTATAGTGAAACTACCAGGATCTTTTAATTTTTCAGGAAGTTTTTCTGAATAATAGCACTACACTCTTCACTAAGTGCGACCGTTTCATTATCGGTAAATATTATTTTTTTATTTAAAATATCTCTCATGAATTTTACATAATTTGGCATACGTTAAAAGCTTCTACAAAAGGAATATTTATTGTTAATTTCTTCGAATTTCAAGGAATTTAGTAAAGCTTGTTTATCTTTTTTATGTTGATTTAGTCGTTGAGGAAATGGTGGTGGAGGTTTTTCAACAGAAATTTTCATTGGTATTAAAGGATTTTCTAAGTTTGGATCTTGTTGATTCTTTTCCTTTTCGATTTCCACTTCCTCTTTTTGACTTTCCAGTTCTTTCTGAATTCGAGGTTCTAATTCTTTTCCACTTCGTAATTGTATCGCTTTAATTTGTTCATTTCCTTTGTCTTTGGGATTTATTTCCACATTACTATGAAATGTTCCGGGTATTCTATTATTAAGCTGCGGTAGTGATATGTCGAGTTGAGTTTCAATATTTTTAATAGAGTTTGTTCCTTGATTTTGTAATTGGTTTCCTTGTATTTGTAATTGATTTCCTTGATTTTGTAAATGTTGACCAATATTTAATATTAATTCTTCTATAGATAATTTCTTATCTTTAAATTGAGGGTTATTATTATTAAATCCGAGGTGGATAACTAGGTTTATAATTAGAATTTCTT
>JAKZJZ010000583.1:0-43931 GCA_022702705.1 Papilionanthe hookeriana x Papilionanthe teres
AAGAAATCCGGGATCGTCGCGGCGGTTGATAAGGGCAAACGACCGATGCAAATACGACGGAGCGAGGCACGATCCGGCTATCGATAACCTCAACAGAACTACCAACAACCTCAACCCGGTTATCAGACCAACTCAACAATATGAGCAACCGCCTCGCCCACAACGCACGTTAAAGGAGCTCATAAATAGAGAATACCCATTCAAGAATAAGGCAGTGTCAAAGATGTTCCGCAGTTTGATGAAGACATCGGATTTCCGACTGCCAGAACCCAAGAAGCCAGAAGAAGTTAATAAGAAGGATCATCCCAACTACTGCCCTTACCACCAGATGCTTGGACATAAAATAGAGGATTACATCACCTTCAAGAGTTGGCTTGACAACAATCTCCGAAAAGGGAACATAACAATCCCGAAGGAATACATGAAAGAACCCCAGAAAGGAGGTTACGTCAATGTTATTTCAACTGATCCCGTTGTTCCGATAGACCCTTACACAACTGATGATGGATGGAGTACCGCTTGGACGAAGTCATCGAAGAAAATTTTGGATCGCATCTAGGCCGCTTCGGCACGTGCTTCAATTCAAAGTTTGAAACCTGTCGAGCCGGCGCTATCGCTTGCAATTGAAGAACCACCCCAGGAAGAAAAGATCATAGAAAAGAAGGAGATCGAAGAAGAAGAAAAGACCGAGGCTCCCAAGGCTAGGCTAGGGGCTGTTTTCCTAGGATGGTTGTTTCCGATTTGGGGGAAAAATTCCTCAAACCTCTGACTCTGTATGATTATTTGCTCGCTCCGGCGGGATCTTATAATGATAAGAGTTATGGCGTTGGCTGCGTTTTGACTGTTTCTAACGATTACGTAACTAACGACAACCAATCTAATTCGGATCCCAATTTCGATACCAATAATAATTCTCAAATCATACACAACCTCGACAATCACGATGACAAAGAAGACATTCATCAAGAAAGCTATGAAAGTTCAACAAGCAATGAATCTATTTGTGAATTCTGAGGAACTCCAATCACAATAGAGTTAGAGCCTTCAGATTCCGAAGCAACTCCAAAAGAACCTGTCATGCCAATTCAAAAGGAGACACTCGTAAATTCGATACACAGATTCGAAGAAATCACGAAGTCAATTTAAAGAGCGGAAGGGTTCTACCTCCAAGAATGGATCCAAAAGACAAAGGAAAGCGGTGGTTGTTTAGGAAGAATCAACCCTAGCGAGAAGAATTGCCCGATTCGAGAAGAAGCCGAGACACATGATAAGAAAGTTGACTATAAAGTGCTAGCCCATCTTAGGAAACTACCATCCAAACTGAGCATCTACGACGCTCTCATCTTATCAAAATAGATGAGAGAAGCTCTGATCAAGGCCTTACTTGATCCAGAGATTTGTTTAGCTCAGATGGCTGGAGATTCCTTGGACGAGGTTTGCTTGTTAAAGGAACAACGAGGTGTTACCTTCACGGATAGTGATCTACTACTTGGGACAACCGATCACAACCGACCGTTGTACATTTCAGTCACAATCAGAAAATTTACGCTCTCCAGAGTATTGGTGGATCCAGGAGTGTTAATCAACATAATGAATCTTCAGACGCTAGCATACTTAGAAATTGATGCTCGCGAGCTTGAAGCGGACAAGATGTTACTAAGAGGATTCAACTAGAAAGGAGAAATATCCCTTGGATCAATAACACTGTTGATGATGACCGGTGACTTAGCAAAGACAACCGCAAAATTCCACATAATTGACTGCGAGACATCGTTCAACGCTCTCTCGGGCCGACCAGTGGATCCATGAAAACCGGATGGTACCATCGTCTACTGCATCGGTGCATAAAATACTACGAAGGAGGAGAACAGTGCATTAAAGGTGATTTGCAACCTTTCTCCGTACATGAAATTGGAATTCATGAAGATGCAGCCTACTACGCACCTCCAAAGAAAACAATCTTCTCCAGAATTACCATGCCCAACAAAGCAAAAGAAGTTCAAAACGACGAAGAGCCTGAAGTTCTAGTCCAATAGTCACTCACCACTCCCTTACGGCGAGATGGTGAAGGTTTCTCCAGAACTCGCATCCGAGGTCGAGGCCGGGGATGAGGTCGTGGAAGAGACGTTGGGATGATTGGACAAAAGAAACCCTTCATCGATGTTGATTGGGAGAACAGCTCTGAGGGAGAAGAAGAAATCAAGAAAGAAGCAGCTACAATAAACCAGAAGAAACAACAATTCAAGATTTCTCTCGAAGATGAAAAGAGCGAAGAATAAAAATTAATGTACGAGAAGATTAACTACCATATACACACTATGGCCCTGACCCCGATCCAATCTAATAAGATTGAGGGTATGGTGGTCAAAGAAGTACATAGTAGCAGTGCAAAGCCAATTAAATTTTACCGAGGCACTTCTTCTTCCAATACTGAAAGCGATGTACAATTTGAAGATGTCACTTCTTCCGAATTAATGGAATTACCTTTTGATTGGTACTCTCCCCGTGTTCAAAATTTAATTCAGCGTGGTGTCTTACCTCGACAATGGATAAAAGGTCGATCATAACACTTCGAAAAATTATGGAACAATGCCGGTCGGCCTCCCAATTCAAAACATGGTCTCGGATTCGGCACAGTAGGTTCAGTTGACGATACGGAATTTTGCTTGGTTGTCACTTGTGAATCTAATGAAGACTGTTTGGAAACTACAGAAGATCTTGAAGATCTACAAATTGGAGAAACTCCTCCAGAATTTAAAGAAGAAATCAAATCTACAATAGATGAGTTAATAAAAGTTAACTTAGGTACTAACGAAAAGCCTAGACCAACATTTGTTAGCTCCTTACTCAATAAAGAGGATTATGAGGAAATGATCAAGCTATTACTGGAATTCAAGGACTGTTTTGCTTAGAGTTACGATGAAATGCCAGGATTAGCTCCAGAAGTTGCAGTTCACAGGCTAGGAGTGGATCCTACTTCTGTTCCAATCAGACAAGCGTCTAGGAGAATGCGTTTGGAAATTGAACAACAAGTAATAGCTGAAGTTAAGAAGCTAATCGACGCTAAATTTGTCCGTGAAGAACAATACCCTACTTGGCTAGCCAATGTGGTACCAGTCAGAAAGAAGAATGGTCAGATCAGAATCTGCGTGGATTTCAAAGACTTGAACAAAGCATGTCCGAAGGATGAATTTCCTCTACCAATTCCAGAGTTAATGATCGACATCACTTCGACACATGAAATATTCTCTTTCATGGATGGATCTTCAAGATACAACCAGATAAAGATGGCACCAGAAGACGAAAAGCTCACGACATTCAGAACACCAATCGGAGTGTATTGCTACACAGTAATGCCATTCGGACTAAAGAACGCAGGAGCAACATACCAAAGAGCAATGACAAAGATTTTTGCTGAGCTCATTCACAACCAAGTTGAGTGCTATGTGGATGATGTGGTCATCAAAAGTAAACTGAAGGGAGATCACCTGTATGATTTGAGAATTGTCTTCGAGCGACTAAGGCAATACAACCTTAAGATGAATCCCTTAAAATGCGCCTTCGGCGTCACCTCCGGGAAATTCTTAGGATTTGTTGTCCGACATCGCGGGATCGAAATTGATCCGGAAAAGATTAAAGCTATCTTAGAAATGCCGCCTCCCAAAACCTTAAAACAGCTACGATCCTTTCAAGGGAAGCTAGCATATCTTCGACGCTTTATTTCAAACTTGTCAGGTAGGTGTCAGCCCTTCTCGGCATTAGTTAAAAAGGACGCCAAATTCTTTTGGGAAGAAAAATGCCAACGGGCCTTCGAGGACATTAAACAATACTTAATGACACCTCCTGTCTTAGCGACCCTAGTCTCGGGTAGGCCGTTGATACTTTATACCACGGCTCTAGACGACTCCCTTGGAGCCCTGCTGGCCCAGGTCAATGATGAGGGGAAAGAAAATGCTCTCTACTATTTAAGCCATTGTTTGATTCCAATGGAAGTAAAGTATCCTCCAATTGAGAAGCATTGTTTGGCCCTGATCTTTGCCGCCCAAAAGCTCAAGCATTACATGCTTTCTCATAAGGTCAACCTTATCTCGAAAGTTAATCCATTGCAATATTTGATGACCCGTCCAACACTTTCTGGCAGACTTGCTAGGTGGTCAATGATATTATTGCAATTCGACATAACTTTCGTTCCTCTCCGTGCCGTAAAGGGACAAATCCTAGTAGATTTCCTTGCAGCACACCCTTTGCCAGCAGAATCGCCTCTCAATGACGACTTTTCAGATGAGCAGATAATGAACCTAGAAGACACTGATGATCGACATTGGGAACTATACTTCGACGGAGCGTCCTTGTCGGCATATTTTTAGGTCGTGTTTTATTTTGAAGAGGGGTCGCCTAACAGAAATCTGTCGGCGAATTTTTAATTTAATTAAAATAAATAATTTGAAAAGTAGTATTTGATTTTGAAAATAATTTTAAATTTGAAGGTTTTAAGGTATGAGATTAAACCGATCTCACATCCCAAATAGTTTATATAAACGAGCACCGCACCACAAACCGTGTACCTATCCCTAAGGATAGACACACTGCTTGATGGTGGGGCTTGATTAAATAAACTAGAAGATTAGTGACATCCGTTTGGTCTGTGAACCAATTTTATAAGCCGACAAGTTTCCCCGCTTAATATGAAAACATTAAACGGGGTTTATATTACTCGGGTTCTTTAAAATTCCCTATAAGGGCAAGCCCCTATAGTTAATTACATCTTAAGTGACGGGAATCACCTAAGAAAACTCTCGATAATAATCAATGATTCTGCTCTCAAGAATTTCAAAGTTTAAGGTTTTCAAAGATTGAATTTTGGAATTTCAATAGGGAATGGATCAAATTTGGAACATTTTGTTTTGTGAATCCAAAGGAAGAAAGGTAGGAGAAATCACTGATTCGAAGTGAACTTCGGTAATTTCCCGACTATCCTATTGTTTGGCTTGAATTTAGGAAAATCCTAATGTTTATTTAATATTTCAATCTTGCCGATTTTAATTAATTAGGGCTTATATTTGTATGATAAAATCAAACAAATAGCTCTAGAAGATGTGAGGGTTTATTGTCGTATCGGACGACTACCTCGGAATCCTAAGACCGGTTAGGGCTTAATTTGCAATGCAAATGCCTAACGAAGAGTTGAGGATTTATGTTGCACTAGGCAAGCTACCTCGAAATCCTATGGCTTGGTTGTTTTAATTCTAGGAAAGTTTTGTTGAAGTAGACTCGGGTTTCTGCGATGACGATGGTCGTCTTGCCCACCATGCTCCGAGCTCCTTGTTGTTGCGAGAGGTTTAGTTTTAGAAATCATAAATCAGGAGTTGAGAAAAGTGTTTTGGTTTAGAGAAGTCTTAATTTCCAAGTGTTCTTGTGTTTTGATTAAAGCAAATCTTAAAGTTGATTATAACGACACCGGTTAAGATCCCACGGTTCCATCCTTCCGGCATCATTATTTTTATCGGATTCACTTAGTCCAGATGAATTTGCTAAACTCAACTGAATGAATTCCACACTTTCATTTAGACCGTAGGAAATCCCGTTAGCAACACGTAGGTTACATCATCCGAGGTATTCCCGATCATCCAACGGGACGTTTTAATTTAGTTGCAATTGTAGTTTTGTGTTCGTTTGTGATTAAATTTTGAGTTGTTTTATATTTTGAAATGTTGTGGCGGTGAATTTTATCTTGCAATGACTTTTAACTTAATTTTGGTTTCGAGTTTTAGGGGCTATCCTAAAGGTATGGGTTTTCATGCAACTTGTTGTTTTATCATGCAAGAAAAGTAAAATGCATTTGCAATAAAGTAAATTGCAAGAAAGTAAATTGCAAGAAAGTAAATTGCAAGAAAGTAAATTGCAATAAAATAAAAGCGTACTCGGAGGGTCTTCCCGTCATCCCAAGCTGCACTTAAAACACAATTAGAATATTTAAACAAGTTCCTAGGTAAAGGTAGGGGAAAGGTTATGGTTTTCTACCAAATTCCTAATCCTATAGCTTAGTCATCTCCTATGACGTCTAGGTTCTTTGGGTTTTGGTTTAAGGACGATTTTCTTCATCGAAGAATAATCAAATTCAATTGTTCTTAAAAATATCCTATCATATTGAGGAAGTGCTTAAGAAGGATCTTAAACATCTTTTCAATATTTCTAGAATTATTTTAAGTCCAAATGAATTTAATTATATAAATGAATCGATCGTCCAGAGGTTTTCGAGTCTTGTTAACTTGCTCGGTGAACTAGGACATTTGAATATCCTATGAGTAAAGTAACACTCCATTTAATGTTTCATTTAGGAGTTACAATAATCAAAGCTTTCGAGGGTAAATTAGTATTCAAATGACTTGATTTAAGTTAAAGAGTTTAAATTTGGAATAGTGTTCAAGTTGTTTTATATTTAATTTCTTTTATGTCTTAGGTGATGTTATATTTAATTTAACTTAATTTAATTGAGTTTTAATTTAGTTTAACATAATTCAATTTAATTTGACTTGGTGTTTAATTAATTTGATTTGATTTAACTTTAATTTAATTATTTAATTTAATTTAATTTAATTTTAATTATTTAATTTAATTTAATTTAATTGTTTAATTTAATTTAATTTAATTTTAATTTAATTTAATTTAATTGTTTGATTTAATTTAATTTAATTTTAATTAATTTAATTTAATTGTTTAATTATTTAATTTAATTTAATTATTTAATTTAATTTAATTTTAATTAACTTAATTTAATTGTTTAATTTAATTTAATTTAATTTTAATTTAATTTAATTTAATTTTTAAATTTAATCTTAATTTAATTTATCTTTAATTTACTTTATTTTTAATTTTAATTGAAATTAAGTCTTTTAATATTTTAAATTTGAGTTATCATTTTAATTAAAAATTGAGTATTAGTTGATATAATTAATTTAGGGATTTTTTTAAATTAAAGAAAAAAATCTCTTCCTAATAAAGATCCCTTATTTTAATAATTCCGATTTTATTATTCTTCCAAATTTAATCTATTATTTAATTAAAGTTTAATCATTTTAAAATTATTTAATGGGTTTCTACCCTTTAATTATTTAAATTTCAATCATCCAAATCAGATTAGGATCAAATATTTTACTTGTTGATTTTTTATTGAACCTAAAGTTTTAATTAAGGATTAAAGATTTTAATTACCATTTTACCCTTTAAGCTTAATAATTTCATAACTCACTAAATTGAACTCAAATGAACTTGAAATTTTTATGTGACTTTACTCATATGTCAATAAAGACATGAGAGGAGAAAATGTGATTTTTCTGTATTTAATTTATTTATATAATTATTTTTGGTGAAAAATAGAGATTTTGAGGAAAATTTGATAACATGACCAAGGGAAAAGTTTCTGTCGCTTAAGAAAATTAGGGGACATTCCTAATGACCAGAGAAGCACTTGGACCAATTTTGGTGATTTTTTTGAATTATATTATTTTTATTATAATTATTTTGAGTTTTGGAGTGTTAATTAATTTAAAAATAAGATAAATGTTGAAAAATGGATTTTATATTTTCCAAAAATCTCTCTGATATTAAGGAAACCAGAGAAACAAATTTTGCAATTTTCTGATTTTTTTATGATTTATAATAATTATTTTAGTGAAAATGCTAGAAAATACATTTTTTTAATTTTAAAATTACCCTAGGGCTTTAAAATTTAATATCTCACTAAATAGACCTAGGAAAAATGTGGGATTTGTTCCTAAGTGATTAGAATTCAAAATGTGACATTTTGGTGAATTTTATTATTTTTGTGATTTTTATTATTTTTTAATTATTAAAAATATTAAAATATTATTAAAAATCAACTTTTTTAGAAAATTGAAATTTTAATTTTCTTAGGTTTCCCTGATATCAGAGAGGCTCCAAAACCAATTTGGTGAATTTTTGAAAAGTATTTTAAAAGTTATGAATTTTTAAAGTTTAAAATGGCTAAGTGACTTAATCAACCCAATTATTGGGGCTAACCAAGTCCAATTGACTTCAAATTTTTATGGTGGATTCCTCTGATCCTAAAGGTCAGTGGAGAATTGATTTCAAGTCAATTTGATGCACTGGTTAACTCTAATTAATTAAAGACCTATTTTAGGTGTTTAAGCCGATTAGGGTTAATCCGAGTGAATTAACTCAAGTCCTATTTTTCCTAGAGTTCTACGGTCATAAGGAACATCACCAAATATTTCTAGAATTTATTTCACAACATGCTAATTTTTGGAATTAAAATACTCAAAACAACAACATGCATTTGAAAAAATAAATAACTTTTCACGGAGATGGCCTACGACCTTGGAAAATTCGGGGAATGTTCCCGAGTTCGGAGGCTTCAAAGCCCTATGGTCTCATGCCATGGTGAATTGTATACATGCATGGAGAATTAAATGTATGCAGAGAGTAAATAAATCATAAAAAATAAAATACTTAATTAAATTAAATGATTTCTTTTCCACATTATTCTCCTCTATTCACTCGAGCGAAGGGTATTTTTATTTTATTTTTGTGATTTTTCTACACAAAGATATGGATTTTTGAAGTTTAGGGAATTAAATAAATAAGAAAATACCCTAATTTTCTATTTATCCACGCGGCGCCGCGTCGACCTCGGCGGCTCCGAACGCCGCGTGTCGCGCTCCCATTCGACGCCGCCATCGAGTCGGCGGCCGGGCCCCGCGGTTCTCGTACCGTCTCCTGGTCCGACGCGATCCCGGCCGCCCGTGCGCGCGTGTATCGAATGGACGGCATCCGTTCATCGTCCCCAGTGTTCTCGCCCGAGAGCCGTCCACACTAAATCCACTAAGATCTCGCTCGATTCTCGATGGATTTTCATGTTCTTATGCTCCATGGATTCGTCTTGAAGAGACGAACACATCTATACGGCTAACATGCATTGAAACTAAGGCATTTGAAATGGAGAATCTCCGGAAGCTCGGGATGAATAGTTAACTCATACCTTAGCTCGGAGAAGTGTGGCTTCAATCCGAGAGTTGTTGCACCTTCGATTGGGTCCCAGCAAGCTCCGGATGAAGTCTCCGGTGCGGTGAATTGCCTAGCTATGAAAATGACCACGGTCGATCACAAAGCTTGGAGGCTGGAGCAACTGGGTGGCTTCGGAGATGGGGCTTTCGGTGGGAAACTTCTCCTCTTGGTCCGGTGAAGGTGTAGGACCGGTCGATTTGAGGATTGGCTCACCGTGGCAAAGTGTCCTGGTTTTGGGTGGAATTTCGGTTGAGAAATTGGGCTCTGTTGGTGGGGATTAGGGCAAATTGACACTGGGGATCAACTGCTCTAAGGATGGTGAAGGGTTTGGAACAATTTTGGCAGAGTTTCGGCAGGGTTTGTGCTTGGCTCCACTTTGGCCGAGAGGGTGAGGGGTTTAAATAGGAGAGGGTGGAAGGCCTCCCAGGGGGAGTTAGGGCTTGGGATCAGCTGCTCTGGTGAGGAGAAGATCAGCCATGGTAGCCAGCTGGGGATGGGGCGATTCGGCAAGTGAGAATTTCGATGTTGGCTCACATGTGAACTTTCGGCCATGGTGTTTTCCGGCGGCCTGGTGGCCGGCCGGCCGAGCATGGGTCACCCTCGAGGTCGGGTGGGTCGGGCTGGAGGTTTGTGCGATCGATTGGCCATGGACATGTGTAAAGGCTTTGATCCGAAGTGGAATGGGGCATGGCTAGATTTGAACCTAAATGGGTCAACCCACCCATTTGGGCTAGGTGCACCACCCGAGGCACTGGTTTTGGCTGAGGGAAAAGTGATTTGGCTCGGCATAATCGGTAGGGTCGAAGTCACCATCCAAGCACGATTAGGCTTAAGCATGGTTTAGTGGAAACATGGAAGTGGTTAATCACCTTTAGGAATTAAGGAAAGAGCCTCCTCCTTTTGCCCAAAATGGCATGGTGACATGTAAAGAGGCTCTCATGGCTTGCATATGGCTTATGCATGGCTCCATAGCTCCATTTGGCTTGGGAAAAGTAAAGTCGATTTCATGGAAATGGATTTAAGGAAAATTTTAGTATTTAGGGGTGATTTGGCATGAGGCTTCATTTGGAATAATTCAATGATGATTTTAGGACTTAGGTAATGGATTTAATTAAATGGATGACAAATGGAGATGTCATGTGGGCTTTAGGGTAGATTTGGGCTTTTGAATTTTGAAGGAAATGGGCTTTTAAGAAGGTTTAAGGGAAGTGGGCTTTTAAGTTTAAGGATGTGTTCATGGATGGGAATTTTTGTAGAAGTTTGGGCCAAATAGTTGTTGGTTTTGGTTTAGGGATGTTTCATGAATAATTTGAAATAGATTTAAGGTGGTTTGGGTTTGAATTGGGTTGAATTTGGGTTTATTTGGTAAATGGGCCAATGTAGGTCAAATTAGGCTAACTTGGGCCAATGTTGGGCTAGGGTTGAAATTGATGTAAAATAAATGTTAAGAAATGTTTATGGGAGTGTTTCAAAGAGGTTTTGGCTCTGGTTGGGTTTTAATTTTGGGGTTTGGGCCTATTTGGGTTAGATTTGGGTTTAGGTCGAAATTGGGCTTTTTGATTTTGGGTTGAATTTGAGTGGGGTTTGGGTCAAAATCTTGGGCAAATCATGTTAGTGTTTTGTTTATGAGGATGTTAAGGAAGTTTTAGAAAAGATTTGGGGTTAATTGGAGTTGAATTGGGTGAGTTTGGGTTAAGTTTGGGTCATGGGTCCAAATTTGGGCTTTAAGGCCCAAAGTGAAATTGGATCCAAATGTCAATCAAATTGGACTTGGATTTGGTCTAAATTGGTATTGGGAATGTTGAATTGAAGTTTAGAATTGAATTGGACCAAAATTGGGGTCAATTGGGTATGTTTGGTTTGACATTGGGTCCACTTTGGGTTAAAATGGGTCAATTTGGGGGTTTTGACAAAAGTAGGGTAAATTGACAAAATTGGCCCATGGTGTAGTTGGACAAAATGAAATTGGGAATATTTGGGATTTTCTGGAATTTTCTGGGAATTTTCTGAATTTTTGGATTTTTAGGCGAGAAGGGTATTTTGGGTATTTGGAGGGTATTGGGGGGTTTTCTTGGAATTTTTGGTATTTTTGGGTATGGATGATCAATTTGAGTGATGTGGAGGTGTTTGGGATTGATTTTGGAAAATTTTAGGTAATTTGGAGATTTTGCAAAAATTTGGGTAATTCGAGGGTTTTGGGTAGGTTTAGTAGGTGTAGGGTCCGGGGGTCAAAAATTGAAAATTTGGGAAATTGAAGATTGGGTGAATTTAGGTGGAAAGAAATCATTTTGGTTGAGCCATGAAGCCATTTCAAGCCCATATGAGCCACTGAAAGGACTCATTTGAGGCATTCATTATGTTGTTCCTAACCCTCTTGCGAGGGCTTAGGGGTTAAGGACCATCCATGTGAATCATCTACATGAGTCGGGAGGTCAAGTTGGGTATGGGTGTGGTTTTAGGAAGTGTGTGGAAATGTAGTGTGTAAGTGTAGTGTATAAGTGTAATGTGTGTGTAAGTCGGCCCTTCATCGGACCGGACCGCACCGGGGTAGTCCTAAGGCCGAAGAGTCACATAGGAACTCATCCTTTAAACTTCCACATTTGATTTCGACCCTCTAGGTGATTAGGGGTCTATGGTCGAGTTTGTGGAGTTTGCGGGGAGTTTAGAAGTGGTTTGAATTTCTAAAAGGCGGGTCCCGATTCTAGTCCTCTAAGATAGTCGAAGGAAAAGCCTAAGGCTAGATCCTAAGCACTAAAAGAAGAAGGGAAGACCTCATCGAAAATGAGGTCAACAAATGGACCCCCGATAGGTGTGGTGAGCTGACGGAGCACACCGCGCGTATTGGTGTTGACCGAAGCGATCAGCAAAGCCAACACGAGATGTCCAGTGACGAACTTAGGACGAAGTAGAAGAGTTCCGGCTGGGGAGTATCGGGTATATCTGCGGAACCAGGAGATTTCTTGAACTCTCGGCTGGGGAAAGGAAAAGGAGGTAAATCCCAAATCACATGATGCGAGGAATTTTGATTTAGATTTTATTTTGTTTCAATTTATGTTTTGATGTGTGAGTTTAAATTTTAGTTTGGAGTTTCGATTTAGATTGAAGTTTGTCGAAAATTAATTTGAGGATTTGATTTGAAATGAAAATTAGGATTTTGAGGTTTTAGATGTAACATCTCCAACCTCGAAAGAAAATTGAATTGATTAGATTGAATCGTTGCAACGAGAAGATATCTCGGAAGCAAAGTGGTGTTGGATGTAAAATCCTTAACCTCGAGAGTTTGATTTCGATTTGATGTATTTCATTGCGATAGGGAAAAGATCCTAAAGCAATGCGGTCTTGGATGTAAAATCCTCGACCCAAAAGTTGAATTTTGATGTATTTCGGTGCAATAGGAAGAGAATCCTAAAGCGGTGCGAGTCTTGGATGTAAAATCCTCGACTCGAAAATTTGAATTTTGATGTATTTCGGTGCGATAGGAAGAGAATCCTAAAGCGGTGCGGTCTTGGATGTAAAATCCTCGACCCGAAAAGTTTGAATTTTGATGTATTTCGGTGCGATAGGAAAAGGATCCTAAAGCGGTGCGGTCTTGGATGTAAAATCCTCGACCTCGAGAGTTTTGAGTTTTGATGTATTTCGGTGCGATAGGAAAAGGATCCTAAAGCGATGCGGTCTTGGATGTAAAATCCTCGACTCAAAAGTTTTGAATTTTGATGTATTTCGGTGCGATAGGAAGAGAATCCTAAAGCGGTGCGATCTTGGATGTAAAATCCTCGACCCAAAAGTTTTGAATTTTGATGTATTTCGGTGCGATAGGAAAAGGATCCTAAAGCGGTGCGGTCTTGGATGTAAAATCCTCGACCCAAAAGTTTTGAATTTTGATGTATTTCGGTGCGATAGGAAGAGAATCCTAAAGCGGTGCGGTCTTGGATGTAAAATCCTCGACCCAAAAGTTTTGAATTTTGATGTATTTCGGTGCGATAGGAAAAGGATCCTAAAGCGGTGCGGTCTTGGATGTAAAATCCTCGACCCAAAAGTTTGAATTTTGGTGTATTTCGGTGCGATAGGAAAAGGATCCTAAAGCGAGTGCGGTCTTGGATGTAAAATCCTCGACTCAAAAGAGTTTGAATTTGAATTTTTTGAATGAGATTTGATTTGAGATCTAGAAGATCGGATTTGAGATTTGATAGAGATTTAGAATGCGGAAAGATTGAATTTGAATTTGGAGGGATGAGTTTGAACTCGATTGAAATTTGATTTAAGATTTGATTTGAAATTTGAAAGATCGAGTTTGAAACTTGATCGAGATTGGATTTAGATTTTGATTGAGAATTTGATTTGGAATTTGTAAAGATGAAATTTGATTTGGAATTTGGAAGGATGGAATTTGATTTTGAAGTTTGGAAGGATGGAATTTGAGATTTGTGTTGATTTCGTTTATCTTTTAATGGTTCAAATTTTATTTTGTTGTTTATTTAATGTTCATGTGAACTTGGTGTTTGTCATTTTTCAGATTTTTTTTTTATATTTTCGAATTTAACGGGAATGAAGTAGGATAAGATCCGGAAAGAGATCTTGATTTGAAAAAGGAAACAAGGAAAACTTAATTATCATGATTTTATTTATCTTAGCACATTTTATTATTTTTTGGGTTCGGACCCAATCATAAGTAATTACTTCATCCGTGTTTCTTAGGGATGAAGAATTCATTCCTTCGAAACATCAGGTAGCGTAATACTCTTTCAAGTATCGTCCGTTGATTGGAAGCATATGTCGTTCTCCACGGCAATTCACTAGGCTGGTAGGAACCTCCACGAGTATCTTGCTTCGACCACGAAACGGTCCTTCCCAGTGGGTTCAAATTTTCCTCCTATCTTGCGGTGTGCGAGAATAGGTCTCTTGAGAACGAGAACTAAATCACCAACTTTGAAGGTTCTTGGGCGGACCGGTTTGTCATGGGCTTGAACCATCTTAGCTTGGTATAGTTCTAAATTGCGTTGCTGCTGCAAGTCTTTTCCCTTCGAAGCTTTCTAATTCTTCGAGTCGTAGTACGGCGTTTTCTTCGTCGTGATCTTGTTTGCAATTGCGATTACGAGTGAAGGAAGGCTGAACCTCTAAAGGTAACACTCGCCTCGGACCCAAACACCGGAGCGTAAGGTGTAGCTTGAGTAGGAGTTCGAAGGTTGTCCGGTAGGCCCATAAGGCTTCTAACAATTTCTCGTGCCAATTTCTCTTATTATCGTCCGAGGTTTTCTTTAAGATTTGAACGAGAGTTTTATTAAAAGCCTCGGCGAGGCCGTTTGCTCTTGGGTAGTAAATTGTTGAGTATCGCCGGTCGATTCCGTGTCTCTCGACAAAATTGTTGATTTGTGTGCTTCGAATGCGACCCATTATACGAGATGATCTGCGCGGCACTCCGAAACGGTAGACAACTTGGTTCTTGAAAAGCGTAGCACGTGGTGTGCTTTCACTTCTCTAAGTGGGCACATCGCCGCTTGGAAAAGTAATCTGTAGCTGCAAGAATGAAACGATGTCCTTTTGAAGATGGTGGTTCTATCGGACCCACTATATACGTGCCCCAACATTCGAATGGCCACGACGCGATTGTCGGGTGTAGCACATTTGGAGGTTGATGTAGAACCACTCCGTGCACTTGGCATTGGTGACGGCTCTTGGCGATTTTCATGCGGTCGGTCATCATCGAGGGCCGGTAGTACCCTAGTCTTTTAATTTTCATTTTCATCTTTGGACCCGGTCGAGTGAGCGCCACGGAGTCCCGAATGCACCTCTTTAACAATTTCACGGGCCTCGGACCCGCTTAGGCACCTTAGCCGCATTTGATCGAAAAGACCTTCGTATAATATGTTGTTTATTAATGCGTAGGACGAGTTCTTTTCTTGATCGATGGGCCGGCGACTATCCTGCTGGTAGCTTTCTGTTTGCGGGTAGTGCATCGATAGGTCGTCGCCGATCTTACGTGTTTTTACATCACTTCTGTTGTTGATTCTTTTTCTTTTCGATTTGTGTATCATGTACATGTCGAACTGTGATAGGACTGACGTCCGTGAGCCGACACTTCACTGATTCATCTTGCGAACGAGCAAATTCTTTTGCGAGACGGGCTAAAGCATCTGCTTAAAGCATTCTCTTTTCTAGGAATTTTGTAGATTGTCACATTTGGAATGCGTTCCAACGAATCTGTATGGCATACTGGAAGTATTGTTCGAGTCTTGGTTTAAAAATCCTGTATTGTCCGGCGATCTGTTGAATGATTAACTGTGAATCCCCGTAGATGTTGATGTCTGTTATCCCCATTTGAATGGTTAATTCCAATCCCGTTATGAGGGCTTCGTATTCTCCGTTGTTTGTACACGGTTACGTCGAGTGGTAGGAGTATCTTAACATCCCCCGCTCCGGTGTTATAAAGATTAGCCCGATTCCTGCCTTACCGGGCACTTATCACTTGCGATTCTTCGTCTTTGTGTCTTGAAGATGCTCCGTCGAAATACAATTCCCAACGTCGATCATCGGGGTCTTCTAGGCTCATTATTTGTTCATCCGGCGGATCGTCATTGAGAGGAGATTCGGCCGGCGAAGGGTGTCTTTGCGAGGAAGTCTGCTAAGACTTGTCCCTTTACGGCACGCGAGAGGCACAAAAGTTATATCGAATTGCGATAATATCATTGACCATACGGCAAGTACTGCCGGAAAGTGTTGGACGAGTCATCGAGTATTGCAATGGATTAAACTTCGAAATCGAGTTGACCTTATGAGAAAGCATGTAGTGCACGAGCTTTTGAGCGGCGAAGATCGGGGCCAAACAATGCTTTTCGATTGCGGGATACCTTACTTCCGTCGGAAGTAAACGACGGCTTAAGTAGTAAAGAGCATTTTCTTTACCCTCATCATTGACACGAAGTTTAACGAGGCTCGAGAGAGTCATCTAAAGCCGCGGTGTAAAGTATCAGTGATCTACTCGAGGCTAGAGATTGCTAAGACGGGAGGTGTCATTAAATATTGTTTAATGTCTTCGAAGGCCTTCGGCATTTCTCTTCCCGAATAAATTTGGCGTCCTTTTTAGCTAGTGCGAGAAAGGCTGACACCTACACGACGGGTTTGAGATAAAGCGTCGAAGATATGCCGACTTCCCTTGAAAAGATCGTAGTTGTTTTAAGGTTTTGGGAGGCGGCATTTCTAAGATGGCTTTAATCTTCTCCGGGTCGATTTCAATTCCACGATGTCGGACGACGAATCCTAAGAATTTCCGGAGGTGACGCCGAAGGCGCATTTTAAGGGATTCATCTTAAGGTTAAATTGTCTTAATCGTTCGAAAACGATTCTCGAATCATACGGTGGTTTTCCTTTACTTTGCTTTTGATGACGACATCGTCCACGTAGCACTCGACTTGATTGTGGATGAGATCATCAAAAATTCTTGTCATTGCTCTTTGGTAAGTTGCTCCTGCGTTCTTCGGTCCGAATGGCATCACCGTGTAGCAAAATACTCCGATCGGCGTTACGAATGCTTTGTAAGCTTTTCATCTTCTGGAGCCATTTTTATACGGTTGTATCACGAAGATCCATCCATGAATGAGAATATTTCATGTGTCGAAGCAATATCGATCATCGGTTCTGGAATCGGTAGAGGGAATTCATCTTTTGGACATGCCTTGTTTAAATCTGCGAAGTCCACACAAATTCGATACGACCATTCTTCTTTACGTGGCACTACGTTGGCTAGCCGAGTCGGGTATTGTTCTTCGCGGACAAATTTAGCGTCTATTAGCTTTTTAACTTCGGTATAACTTGTTGTTCGATTTCTAAACGCATTCTTACAGGACCTTGTCGGCTGGAACGAAGTAGGATCCACTCCTAGCTTATGAGCTGATGACCTACGGGGCTAATCACGGCATTTCATCGTAGCTCCGAAGCAAAACGGTCTTTAAATTCCATTAATAACTTGATTATTTCTTCGGAGTCTTCTTTATTGAGTAAGGAGCTAACAAAGGTAGAGTCCAGGCTCTTCGTTAGTACCGAGTTAACTTCGTTAACTCATACATTGTAGATTTGATTTCTTCTTCGAATTCCGGTGGAGCGTCTCCAATTTGTAAATCTTTGAGTTCGTACGTAGTTTCCATGCGGTTTTCATTGGATTTGCAAGTGACAACCAAGCAAAATTCGGTATCGTCAGCCTGACCCTGCGTGCGAATCCGAGTCCATACTTTGAATTGGGAGGACGACCGGAGTTATTCCATAACTTTTCAAAATGTTGTGATTGGCCTCTTGTCCATTGTCGAGGTAAGAAACCACGTTGAATTAAATTTTGAACACGGGGAGAGTACCACTCGAAAGGTAATTCCATTAATTCGATGAAGTGACATCTTCGAATTGTACATTATTTTCGAGTTTTGGAGGAAGAAGCACCACGGTAGAATTTGATCGGCTTTGCACGCGTCACTACGTACCTCTTTGACCTCCATACCCTCGATCTTATTAGGATGGATCGGAGTTAGGGTCATAGTATGTACGTAGTGGTTAATCTTCTCGTACATTGATTTGTATTCTTCGTTCTTTTCATCTTCGAGGGAGATCTTGTATTGCGGCTTCTTTCGACTTATTGTTGCTGCTTCTTGCTTGATTTCTTTTTCCTCTTCGAACTCATCTTCCCGATCGACATTGATGGGTGGTTTCTTCGTCCGATTGTCCTAGTGTCTCTACCACGGCCTCGTCCCGGCCTCGACCTCGGATGCGAGTTGTGGAGAAACCTTCACCATCTCGCCGGAAGGGAGTGGTGAGTGAGCTGTTGGACTAGAACTTCGGAGTTCTTCGTTGTCCGAACTTTCTTTGCTTTATTTGTTACGGTGTCTCTGGAGAAGATTGTTTTCTTTGGCGGTGCATAATAAAGTTGCATCTTCATGGATTCCGATTTCATGTACGGAGAATGGTTGTAAGTCTCCTTTGATGCCGTTGTTCTCCTCCATCGTAATATTTGATGCAGCGATGCGAGAGATGATGGTACCATCCTGTTTTCATGTATCCATGGTCGGCCCAGGTAGAGCGTTGAACGACGTTTCGAATCGATTATATGAAATTTTGCGGTTGTCTTTGCTAAATCACCGGTCTTCATCGGTAGCGTTATTGACCCGAGGGCTCTTTCTCCTTTACGGTTGAATCCTCTTAATAACATTTTGTCGGCCTCGAGCTCGCGAGCATCGATTTCCAAGTATGCTAGTGTTCGAAGACTCATTATATTGATTGATGCTCCTGGATCCACCAATACTGCGGAGAGCGTAAACTTCCCGATTGTAAGCTGAAATGTACAACGGTCGGTTGTGATGCTGCATCCCGAGTAGTAGGTCATTGTACGTGAAGGTGACACCTCGGTTGTTCCTTTAACGAGCAAACCTCATCTAAGGAATCTCCGGCCATTTGAGCTAAGCAAATTTCCGGATCGAGTAAGGCCTTGATCGAGCTTCTCTCATCTCCTTTGATAAGATGAGAGCATCGTAAATGCTCAGTTTGGCCGGTAGTTTCCTAAGATGGGCTAGCACGTTATAGTCCACTTTGTTCTCCTGTGTCTCGGCTTCTTCTCGAATGGGTATGTCTTCTGCTGGGGTTGGTTCTTCTTGAACAACCACACCTTTCCTTTGTCTTTTGGACCCATTCTTGGAGGTAGAACTTTTCCACTTCTTAGGTTGACTTCGTAATTTCTTCGAATCTAGTATTGAGTTTGTCGGTGTCTCCTCTCGAATCGGAATGATGGCTCTTCGGATTATCTTCCAAATCCGAAGGCTCTAACTCTGTTATAGCTGGAGCTCCTCGAAACTCACGAGATAGATCCGTTGCTTGTTGAACTCTCGTAGCCTCCTTGATGGATGTCTTCTTCGTCATTTTGATCGTCGAGATCATGTATGATTTGAGAATTGTTGTTGGTATCGAAATCGACGCCGGATTGTCGCTAGTTACGTAATCGTTAGAAACGATCGAAAACGTAGCCAACGCCATCACCCTTATCATTATATGATCCCACCGAAGTGAGCGGATAATCATACAAAATCGGAGGTTCGAGGGATTTCTCCCAGAATCGGAAACAACTATCCTAGGATAAGCGGCCCACTGAGTCTAGCCTTAGGAATCTCGGTCCCCTCTTCTTCGTCGATTTTCTTCTTCTCTTCGATTGTCTCCTGTCGAGGTGGTTCTTATCGCAAGTGATAGTACCGGCTTAACGGGTCTCGAACTACGAATTGAAGCTCGCACCGAAGCGGTTCGGATGTTGTCTAAAATCTTCTTCGAAGATCTCGTCGAGGCGGTAGTCCATCCATCGTCGAGTTGCATAGGGATGCTATCGGAATGACGGGATCGGTTGAGATAACATTGACGGAACCTCCTTTGCGGGGTTCCTTCATGTACTCCTTCGGGATTGTTATATTTCCTTTCGAAGGTTGTCGTTGAGCCTGACTTTTGAAGGTAATGCGGTCTTCATCTTGTGCCCGAAGCATCCGATGGTAGGGGCGAAAGTTGGGATCACCTTTCTTGTTGACTTCCTCTGGTCTTTTGGGCTCTGGCAGTTGGAAATCCGGAGTTTTCATTAAGCTACGGAACATCTTTGAGTCTTGCTTCATTCTTGAACGGATATTCTCTGCTCGGAAGCTCCCTCGATGTACGTTGCGGACGAGACGGTTGTTCATACTTGCGGAGACGGTGATCAGTTGGACCAGGGTTCTTGGTAATTTTGTTGTGGTTCTTCGCGGCGGTTACGAGTGGTATTTGCATCGGTTGTTTGCCTTTGTCAACTGCTGCAACGACCCCAGATTTCTTTTCGAAAGTCTTCACCAGCTTCTGCTTGTCCGTCTTGTCGGCAAAACTTAATTGCTTCGCCTCTTCTTGCAAGCTTCCGGCCTTGCTTAACAACTTCTCAAAAGTCTTAATAGTGAATCCCTTGAGGAGAAGTGCTTATCGGGCCGTGAATGCTTTTAAGCGAGATGCTGATGCATGTTGTTCTTGCGGTTGTGGTTCACACTTCATGCTTAAGTTTCTCCATCGAAGTATGTAATCCACCAAAGTCTCATTCGGCCTTTGTTTCTCTACCACTAAATCATCTATAGTGATGTGGTGCTGAGCTCCGACAAATCGCTTAATGAAGAGGCTCTCTAGCTACGAGAATGTCTTTACGGATCCGTTGGGTAATTCGCATACCGGTCGAAGGCGATTCACGACGGACTGCTAACGAGCTGTCGGAAGAGTAGCGCATCGCTCCCGCCGGCATTGCAACGAGCGGCACGAAAGTGTGCGACATGCTTGTCGGGGGTTCCCGGTTCCGTCGAAGGTCTTAAACGAGAGGTGGTACGAAGCCCTTTGGGTATTGGACGGCGTCGAATTCTTCCGGGTAAGGTCTACCCGTCCGAATAGATGTCCCGTTCTTCGATTGTGCTTAGGGCTTCTCGCACTTTGCTTGCTCTACCAAGTTCTTGATATCCTTTTCGGGGATCATACTTTGTGTTGTATCCTTTTCAGTTGGTCATCCCCATTGACGGATGTAATTTCCTTCCCTCCATCTACGAGGTGAATGACTTCGGGGGTGTCTCTTCTATGTGGTTGTACTTGACTTTGGAGAGTGGCCAGAGCTATGGCCATCTCTTCCATCCTCTTCGCCATTTGAGCGATCGTGTCGTCCTTTTCCTGAAGCTGTCTCTTCATCAGTTCCGGCTCCTCTCTTTCTGCAGTTGCAGGAGCACCTTGAGAAGATGATGAAGCTCGTGTCTCAACCATGTTGATTTCTGCATATTCGTTGTCCATGAATTCCGATGAGTCGATCTCATCTCCGAACTTTTCTTCTCTTTCTTTTGCCAACCGTCGGATGTCGGTTCTCGGCTTTTCCATGGCATCTTCTAGTGGAGCTTCTGTGTATCTTTGTGGTTGTCATGCGATGGTTGCCGGGTCCTTTTTCATGAGTCCCCTTCATCGCGGTAGCACTTTCTTCGGATTCCGGCCTCCTGGCGAGATTTTCTTTCTTGAGGCTGTTGTTTCGGTCTCAGTTGCCCCGTAGTGGGACGCCGCACCATCCTTCAGCGACGGAAGGTCTATGACCGGATGGTCGCATCGGCCGAATGCTTTGGAAGGTGGTATCCTCCCTAATCTGTCAACCACGATACTACGACGGGCGGGCTAGCCTTCATTCTCTTGCTTGGCTTTTCTATCATGACGGCGGGTTCTACTCGGGGCCCGAGACGGGATTTGGGCGGCACCCGTCCATCCTTCGTAGAATTTCGAGCACGGGGCGGTTTTCCTTCCTTGCTAGCTTTTCACCAAAGTTTGCGGTCGAGCAAACGGCGTAGTTCCGGTTCTTTTCTTGCGGCTATCGTTGTAGTATGCGAGTCGTGGTAATGTGGCGACAATCTTTCGAACATTCTCTTCATCCTCTGCGGCGGAGAGGGGATGGAACACTGCTTCCTCCCAAAAGTGGTATGTAGTCGAGCGGTGGTGTATATTACGGTAACGGTGTATATTCGGCAACTACGGAATTTCCTCCAGGAAGGCGATCTCGGCGGCTACGGCTTCCCTAGCGATCCTACTATTTCTATTTCTTCTTTGGGTCTTTGTCGGCGAAGGAATCTTCGAGCTGGACCGATTTCGAAGACGAGAAGGTCTTACGGGAAGATCCGTACCCTCCGCGGTAACGAGGTTTATCATAGTTACGGATTCCTTTCCCCTTTGATTTGGCGAAGTCGGGGTAGGTGCGAAACAACTAGACCGAGTGGGGGTAGTGAGAACGGTCCTCTGCGGACGGCGGTGCTCCTCTGAGTCGGGACCCTTTGCGGGGAGGAAACTCTTGGATCGACCTAAGGTTGAACTCAAGCAGTGGTTCCTCAGCTTTAGATACCTTGTTCGTCAGTGCAAAGAGGGAGACGTCGGTGACCTTGACGTTTGTGTTTTCAAATCCCTGTCCAAATCGGATGACCCCATTGTCGGGCAGTTCATCCTTATAGACAGCGAAGTCCAGTCCGTTGGTGAAGGAGAAAATCGGTTTCGGGGCTTCCATTTCGCGAGGTAGATTACGGTTGTCGGTCCCGAGTTATGCTTCTTTTCTTTAGGACGAAAAGAAAGGAATTGAAAAGAGTCCGAACTCATTCTTTGTTCATGTATTTATAAGAAGGAATTATTTGTTAAAAGAATCACTTATTAGAGGGTTTGTTTATTTAGAACGGAATGTTCGAAGGTGTAGAGAAGGTAAGGAATCCGATTCGAAAGGAAAAGAAAAGAAAGTCTTAAGCAAGACTTCTCGACTCGAAGGATCACTCTAAACTAACACTTATTGGGGTCCGCCCCACCTCGGAAATGAGGTAAAAGGATCTCGGAACCTCTACGTTTAGGGGTATCTAAACGGTGGCTCCTAAATCAGAGAGAATGTTGGCTATACTTGTTCGAGATAGAAATGAACATAGTATTCTAACGGAAAGAAGGGTAGTTTGATCCATTAGGGACATGGATACACTACCGATTTTGAAAACGAAATTATTTGATTATAATGGAGAGAGGAATTGTCCCCAGCGGAGTCGCCAGAAATCTGTCGGCATTATTTTTAGGTCGTGTTTTATTTTGAAGAGGGGTCGCCTAACGAAATCTGTCGGCGAATTTTTAATTTAATTAAAATAAATAATTTGAAAAGTAGTATTTGATTTTGAAAATAATTTTAAATTTGAAGGTTTTAAGGTATGAGATTAAGCCGATCTCACATCCGAAATAGTTTATATAAACGAGCACCGCACCACGAGCCAGTGTATGCTATCCACTAAGGATAGACACCTGCTTGATGGTGGGGCTTGATTAAATAAACTAGAAGATTAGTGACATCCGTTTGGTGCAGTGAACCAATTTTATAAGCCGACGAGTTTCCACTGCTAATATGAAAACATTAAACGGGGTTTATATTACACAGGTTCTTTAAAATTCCCTATAAAGGCAAGCCCACATAGTTAATTACATCTTAAGTGACGGGAATCACCTAAGAAAACTCTCGATAATAATCAATGATTACTGCTCTCGAGAATTTGAAGTTTAAGGTTTTCGAAGATTGAATTTTGGAATTTCGATAGGGAATGGATCAAATTTGGAACATTTTGTTTTGTGAATCCGAAGGAAGAAAGGTAGGAGAAATCAACGATTCGAAGTGAACTTCGGTAATTTCACGACTATCCTATTGTTTGGCTTGAATTTAGGAAAATCCTAATGTTTATTTAATATTTCGATCTTGCCGATTTTAATTAATTAGGGCTTATATTTGTATGATAAAATCAAACAAATAGCACTAGAAGATGTGAGGGTTTATTGTCGTATCGGACGACTACCTCGGAATCCTAAGGCCGGTTAGGGCTTAATTTGCAATGCAAATGCCCAACGAAGAGTTGAGGATTTATGTTGCACTAGGCAAGCTACCTCGAAATCCTATGGCTTGGTTGTTTTAATTCTAGGAAAGTTTTCTTTGAAGTAGACTCGGGTTTTCTTGATGACGATGGTCGTCTTGCCTATCATGCTCAGAGCTCCTTGTTGTTGCGGAGGTTTAGTTTTAGAAATCATAAATCGGGAGTTGAGAAAAGTGTTTTGGTTTAGAGAAGTCTTAATTTCGAGTGTTCTTGTGTTTTGATTAAAGCAAATCTTAAAGTTGATTATAACGACACGGTTAAGATCCCGCGGTTCCATCCTTCGGCATCATTATTTTTATCGGATTCACTTAGTCGGGATGAATTTGCTAAACTCAGTTGAATGAATTCCACACTTTCATTTAGGCCAGTGGGAAATCCCGTTAGCGACACGTAGGTTACATCATCAGAGGTATTCCAGATCATCCAACGGGACGTTTTAATTTAGTTGCAATTGTAGTTTTGTGTTACGTTTGTGATTAAATTTTGAGTTGTTTTATATTTTGAAATGTTGTGGCGGTGAATTTTATCTTGCAATGACTTTTAACTTAATTTTGGTTTCGGTTTTAGAGGCTATCCTAAAGGTATGGGTTTTCATGCAGCTGTTGTTTTATCATGCAGAAAAGTAAAATGCATTTGCGATAAAGTAAATTGCGAAAGTAAATTGCAGAAAGTAAATTGCAAGAAAGTAAATTGCGATAAAATAAAAGCGTACTGGAGGGTCTTCCAGTCATCCCATGCTGCACTTAAAACACGATTAGAATATTTAAACAAGTTCTAGGTAAAGCTAGGGGAAAGGTTATGGTTTTCTACCGAATTCCTAATCCTATAGCTAGTCATCTCATATGACGTCTAGAGTTCTTTGGGTTTTGGTTTAAGGACGATTTTCTTCATCGAAGAATAATCGAATTCGATTGTTCTTAAAAATATCCTATCATATTGAGGAAGTGCTTAAGAAGGATCTTAAACATCTTTTCGATATTCTAGAATTATTTTAAGTCGAAATGAATTTAATTATATAAATGAATCGATCGTCAAGAGGTTTTAAGTCTTGTTAACTTGCTCGGTGAACTAGGACATTTGAATATCCTATGAGTAAAGTAACACTCCATTTAATGTTTCATTTAGGAGTTACAATAATCAAAGCTTTCGAGGGTAAATTAGTATTCAGAATGACTTGATTTAAGTTAAAGAGTTTAAATTTGGAATAGTGTTCGAGTTGTTTTATATTTAATTTCTTTTATGTCTTAGGTGATGTTATATTTAATTTAACTTAATTTAATTGAGTTTTAATTTAGTTTAACATAATTCAATTTAATTTGACTTGGTGTTTAATTAATTTGATTTGATTTAACTTTAATTTAATTATTTAATTTAATTTAATTTAATTTTAATTATTTAATTTAATTTAATTTAATTGTTTAATTTAATTTAATTTAATTTTAATTTAATTTAATTTAATTGTTTGATTTAATTTAATTTAATTTTAATTAATTTAATTTAATTGTTTAATTATTTAATTTAATTTAATTATTTAATTTAATTTAATTTTAATTAACTTAATTTAATTGTTTAATTTAATTTAATTTAATTTTAATTTAATTTAATTTAATTTTTAAATTTAATCTTAATTTAATTTATCTTTAATTTACTTTATTTTTAATTTTAATTGAAATTAAGTCTTTTAATATTTTAAATTTGAGTTATCATTTTAATTAAAAATTGAGTATTAGTTGATATAATTAATTTAGGGATTTTTTTAAATTAAAGAAAAAAAATCTCTTCCTAATAAAGATCCCTTATTTTAATAATTCCAATTTTATTATTCTTCCAAATTTAATCTATTATTTAATTAAAGTTTAATCATTTTAAAATTATTTAATGGGTTTCTACCCTTTAATTATTTAAATTTCAATCATCCAAATCAGATTAGGATCAAATATTTTACTTGTTGATTTTTATTGAACCTAAAGTTTTAATTAAGGATTAAAGATTTTAATTACCATTTTACCCTTTAAGCTTAATAATTTCATAACTCACTAAATTGAACTCAAATGAACTTGAAATTTTTATGTGACTTTACTCATATGTCGATAAAGACATGAGAGGAGAAAATGTGATTTTTCTGTATTTAATTTATTTATATAATTATTTTTGGTGAAAAATAGAGATTTTCGAGGAAAATTTGATAACATGACCAAGGGAAAAGTTTCTGTCCTTAAGAAAATTAGGGGACATTCCTAATGACCAGAGAAGCACTTGGACCAATTTTGGTGATTTTTTTGAATTATATTATTTTTATTATAATTATTTTGAGTTTTGGAGTGTTAATTAATTTAAAAATAAGATAAATGTTGAAAAATGGATTTTATATTTTCCAAAAATCTCTCTGATATTAAGGAAACCAGAGAAACAAATTTTGCAATTTTCTGATTTTTTTATGATTTATAATAATTATTTTAGTGAAAATGCTAGAAAATACATTTTTTAATTTTAAAATTACCACTAGGGCTTTAAAATTTAATATCTCACTAAATAGACCTAGGAAAAATGTGGGATTTGTTCCTAAGTGATTAGAATTCAAAATGTGACATTTTGGTGAATTTTATTATTTTTGTGATTTTTATTATTTTTTAATTATTAAAAATATTAAAATATTATTAAAAATCAACTTTTTTAGAAAATTGAAATTTTAATTTTCTTAGGTTTCCCTGATATCAGAGAGGCTCCAAAACCAATTTGGTGAATTTTTGAAAAGTATTTTAAAAGTTATGAATTTTTAAAGTTTAAAATGGCTAAGTGACTTAATCGACCCGATTATTGGGGCTAACCAAGTCAGATTGACTTGAATTTTTATGGTGGATTCCTACTGATCCTAAAGGTCGAGTGGAGAATTGATTTCAAGTCAATTTGATGCCTGGTTAACTCTAATTAATTAAAGACCTATTTTAGGTGTTTAAGCCGATTAGGGTTAATGCGAGTGAATTAACTCGAGTCTATTTTTCCTAGAGTTCTGCGAGTCGCTAAGGAACATCACCAAATATTTCTAGAATTTATTTCACGACATGCTAATTTTTGGAATTAAAATACTCAAAGCAACAACATGCATTTGAAAAAATAAATAACTTTTCACAGAGATGGCCTCGACCTTGGAAAATTCGGGGAATGTTCCCGAGTTCGAGAGGCTTGAAAACCACTATGGTCTCATGCCATGGTGAATTGTATACATGCATGGAGAATTAAATGTATGCGAGAGAGTAAATAAATCATAAAAAATAAAATACTTAATTAAATTAAATGATTTCTTTTCCACATTATTCTCCTACATTCAGCTGAGCGAAGGGTATTTTTATTTTATTTTTGTGATTTTTCTACACGAAGATATGGATTTTTGAAGTTTAGGGAATTAAATAAATAAGAAAATACCCTAATTTTCTATTTATCCACGCGGCGCCGCGTCGGCCTCGGCGGCTCCGAAACGCCGCGTGTCGCGCTCCGGTTCGACGCCGCCATCGAGTCGGCGGCCGGGCCCCGCGGTTCTCGTGCCGTCTCTCGGTCCAGACGCGATCACGGCCGCCCGTGCGCGCGTGTATCGAATGGACGGCATCCGTTCATCGTCCCGAGTGTTCTCGCACGAGAGCCGTCCACACTAAATCCACTAAGATCTCGCTCGATTCTCGATGGATTTTCATGTTCTTATGCTCTATGGATTCGTCTTGAAGAGACGAACACATCTATACGGCTAACATGCATTGAAACTAAGGCATTTCGAAATGGAGAATCTCCGGAAGCTCGGGATGAATAGTTAACTCGTACCTTAGCTCGGAGAAGTGTGGCTTGATCGAGAGTTGTTGCACCTTCGATTGGGTCAGTGAGCTCAGGATGAAGTCTCTGCAGTGCAGTGAATTGCTAGCTATGAAAATGACCACAGTAGATCACAAAGCTTGGAGAGCTGGAGCAAGCTGAGTGGCTCTGGAGATGGGGCTTTCGGTGGGAAACTTCTCCTCTTGGTCCGGTGAAGGTGTAGGACCAGTCGATTTGAGGATTGGCTCGCTGTGTGCGAAGTGTCTGGTTTTGGGTGGAATTTCGGTTGAGAAATTGGGCTCTGTTGGTGGGGATTAGAGCGAATTGACACTTGGGGATCAGCTGCTCTACAGGATGGTGAAGGGTTTGGAACAATTTTGGCGAGTTTCGGCGGGGTTTGTGCTTGGCTCCACTTTGGCCGAGAGGGTGAGGGGTTTAAATAGGAGAGGGTGGAAGGCCTCCGAGGGGAGTTAGGGCTTGGGATCGAGTTGCTCGGTGAGGAGAAGATCGGCAGTGGTAGCCATGTGGGGATGGGGCGATTCGATGAGTGAGAATTTCGATGTTGGCTCGCATGTGAACTTTCGGCCATGGTGTTTTCCGGCGGCACAGTGGCCGGCCGGCCGAGCATGGGTCACCCTCGAGGTCGGGTGGGTCGGGGCTGGAGGTTTGTGCGATCGATTGGCCATGGACATGTGTAAAGGCTTTGATCCGAAGTGGAATGGGGCATGGCTAGATTTGAACCTAAATGGGTCAACCCACCCATTTGGGCTAGGTGCACCACCCGAGGCCTGGTTTTGGCTGAGGGAAAAGTGATTTGGCTCGGCATAATCGGTAGGGTCAAGTCACCATCCAAGCACGATTAGGCTTAAGCATGGTTTAGTGGAAACATGGAAGTGGTTAATCACCTTTAGGAATTAAGGAAAGAGCCTCCTCCTTTTGCCCAAAATGGCATGGTGACATGTAAAGAGGCTCTCATGGCTTGCATATGGCTTATGCATGGCTCCATAGCTCCATTTGGCTTGGGAAAAGTAAAGTCGATTTCATGGAAATGGATTTAAGGAAAATTTTAGTATTTAGGGGTGATTTGGCATGAGGCTTCATTTGGAATAATTCAATGATGATTTTAGGACTTAGGTAATGGATTTAATTAAATGGATGACAAATGGAGATGTCATGTGGGCTTTAGGGTAGATTTGGGCTTTTGAATTTTGAAGGAAATGGGCTTTTAAGAAGGTTTAAGGGAAGTGGGCTTTTAAGTTTAAGGATGTGTTCATGGATGGGAATTTTTGTAGAAGTTTGGGCCAAATAGTTGTTGGTTTTGGTTTAGGGATGTTTCATGAATAATTTGAAATAGATTTAAGGTGGTTTGGGTTTGAATTGGGTTGAATTTGGGTTTATTTGGTAAATGGGCCGATGTAGGTCGAAATTAGGCTAACTTGGGCCAATGTTGGGCTAGGGTTGAAATTGATGTAAAATAAATGTTAAGAAATGTTTATGGGAGTGTTTCAAAGAGGTTTTGGCTCTGGTTGGGTTTTAATTTTGGGGTTTGGGCCTATTTGGGTTAGATTTGGGTTTAGGTCGAAATTGGGCTTTTTGATTTTGGGTTGAATTTGAGTGGGGTTTGGGTCAAAATCTTGGGCAAATCATGTTAGTGTTTTGTTTATGAGGATGTTAAGGAAGTTTTAGAAAAGATTTGGGGTTAATTGGAGTTGAATTGGGTGAGTTTGGGTTAAGTTTGGGTCATGGGTCCAAATTTGGGCTTTAAGGCCCAAAGTGAAAGTGGATCCAAATGTCAATCAAATTGGACTTGGATTTGGTCTAAATTGGTATTGGGAATGTTGAATTGAAGTTTAGAATTGAATTGGACCAAAATTGGGGTCAATTGGGTATGTTTGGTTTGACATTGGGTCCACTTTGGGTTAAAATGGGTCGATTTGGGGGTTTTGACAAAAGTAGGGTAAATTGACAAAATTGGCCCATGGTGTAGTTGGACAAAATGAAATTGGGAATATTTGGGATTTTCTGGAATTTTCTGGGAATTTTCTGAATTTTTGGATTTTTAGGCAAGAAGGGTATTTTGGGTATTTGGAGGGTATTGGGGGGTTTTCTTGGAATTTTTGGTATTTTTGGGTATGGATGATCAATTTGAGTGATGTGGAGGTGTTTGGGATTGATTTTGGAAAATTTTAGGTAATTTGGAGATTTTGCGAAAATTTGGGTAATTCGAGGGTTTTGGGTAGGTTTAGTAGGTGTAGGGTCCGGGGGTCGAAAATTGAAAATTTGGGAAATTGAAGATTGGGTGAATTTAGGTGGAAAGAAATCATTTTGGTTGAGCCATGAAGCCATTTCAAGCACGTATGAGCCACGAAAGGACTCATTTGAGGCATTCGTTATGTTGTTCATAACCTCTTGCGAGGGCTTAGGGGTTAAGGACCATCCATGTGAATCATCTACATGAGTCGAGGAGGTCGAAGTTGGGTATGGGTGTGGTTTTAGGAAGTGTGTGGAAATGTAGTGTGTAAGTGTAGTGTATAAGTGTAATGTGTGTGTAAGTCGGCCCTTCATCGGACCGGACCGCTGGGGTAGTCACTAGGCGAAGAGTCGCATAGGAACTCATCCTTTAAACTTCCACATTTGATTTCGACCCTGCTAGGTGATTAGGGGTCTATGGTCGAGTTTGTGGAGTTTGCGGGGAGTTTAGAAGTGGTTTGAATTTCTAAAAGGCGGGTCCCGATTCTAGTCCTCTAAGATAGTCGAAGGAAAAGCTGAGCTAGATCTAAGCGCTAAAAGAAGAAGGGAAGACCTCATCGAAAATGAGGTCAGACGAGTCCCTCGGCACGGAAAGACGAAAAATTGCGAACGATAGTGCCGGTAAGCGGGGAATCGGACTAATCTTTATAACACGGAGCGTGGGATGTTAAGATACTCCTACCGCTTAACGGAGACGTGCACTGAAGCAACGAGGCGGAATACGAAGCCCTCGTAACGGGACTCAGAGCGACCATTCGGATGGGAATAACGGATATCGACATCTACGGAGATTCTCCGTTTATCGTTCAATAGAGTCGCGGTACTGATACAAAATCTTAAAGCGAGACTCGACGATACTTTCGGTATGCTTAGCGAAGCTGTTGGAACAAATTATGAATGTAACAATCAGCAAGATCACCGGAAGAGAAAATGCTCTCGCGGATGCGCTGGCTCGCCTTGCAAAAGAATTTGCACGCTTACAAGATGAGTCGGTTGAAGTGTCGGTTCGAGGACGGCGAGTCCTATCACGGCTTGACATTGATATGATACGAGAGATCGAGGAAAAGCGAGAGGAATCGATTGCGGCGGTAATGGAAAACACGAGAAGATTGGCGTCGGTATGCTAATAGGCTACACTATGACAGGAAATTACCGGACGATAAGTCATTAGCACATTAAATCAAGAAAAGAGCTGCATCTTACGCATTAATAAAAGTATATTATACGGAAGGTCTTTTGATCGGATGTGGTTAAGATGCTCGAGTGGGTCGAGGCTCGTGAAATTGTCGAAGAAGTGCATTCGGGACTTTGTGGCGCTCATCGATGCGGTCGAAAATGAAAATGAAAATTAAAAGATTAGGGTATTATTGGCCCTCGATGATGACCGATTGCATGAAGATTGCGAAAGTTGTCACCGAGTGCCGAGTGCCGGGTGGTTACACCGACCTCACGAACGTCTTACATCAGACAATTGCATCATGGCCATTTTGAGTGTTGGGGCACGGATATAGTGGGTCAGATAGAACCGCCTTCTTCGAGAGGACATCGCTTCATCCTTGCGACTACGGATTACTTTTCTAAATGGGCGAAGTAGTTCCACTCGAGAAGTAAAGGCACACCACGTGCTGACAATTTTTCAAAAATCGAGTTGTTTATCGTTTCGAGTACCGCGCGAGAATCATTTCGGATAATGGGACCGCATTCGGAAGTACGAAAAATCAACAATTTTGTCGAGAAGACATGGAATCGATTAGCGATATTCAACGATCTACTACCCAAGAGCAAATGGCTTGGCTGAGGCTTTTAATAAAACTCTCGTTCAGATTTTAAAGAAAACTTTAGATGACAACAAGAGAAATTGGCACGAGAAGTTGTTAGAAGCCTTGTGGGCCTATGATCGCTGAAAAATTTATTAAGAAATTCATACCTATTTTTGATGAAATTGCACTTTAAAGAAGGGTATTTTCTTTATTTTATTGTAGGAATGAAGAATTTAGGTGATAAAAGCAAAAATCATAAAAAGGAGCGAATTTGGAGCAAAATCATGTAAATTGTCTTTGAGTCACCGACGGCGAGATCGAGCCGCCCGACGGCGAGGTTACGAGAAGAAAATTCGAAGGATTTATAATTGTCTCGGCGACGGCGAGCCGAGCCGGCGACGGCGAGCTAGAGCGGTTTGAAGATCTTCAGAAGCCTCGGCGACGGTGAGGCGATTCGTCGCCAGGCAATGAGCTAGTTCAAATGGTGCGGATACATTGAACACTGGACACTTTTGAAGGGATGCTTACACACCTCTTGGTCCTTTGCTTACCTTTATATATAGAAGCCGAAATTAAGTCTTTTGTGTGTTACTTTTGTGTTCTAAGTGTCTTTAGAGTGCAGTTTTGTGTCTTAGTGTGTGTCTTAGAGAGTTTTTGAGTAAGTTAGTGAGTTTTTAGTGAGTTTCTTTGTCTTTGGAAGGAAGAGTCGAAAAGGCTAGAGGATGTACGCAGGGATAATTTAAAATAAGTATTTGTATTTATTTTTTTCGAACTTTAAATGAAATCCATGCTTAGTTTAGTTTCCAAGCATTCTGAGTAGTTTATTTAGTCTTTCTCCCTGTTATGAAATTAAGTGATTTGATGAACTAAAAATAGAAGTATTTTTATATATTAATAAATTGGGATAATTTTTACTTAAAACTTAATTTACTTTTAAGTGGCCGATTGATTTGTTAAAATATGTTGATTATCAACTATAGTAAAAATTACATACGATATTCGGGGAAGTTAAAAGCCTTGTAAGGAGGGTGCGAAATAAATAGTGAAATAATATCTTTGGCGTAGAATTGAGCATTTTAGTGTGATAGACTAAAATATTCAATTCGGTCTGTGTTTGAAGCTGAAGTGTAGATGTTAGCCCTCGAGCGGGGAACATGGGAGCTACGAAGTGGCGGTCGGTATCCTCCCGAGCTAGCCGCGATTCGGTAATCAAACATAGGATTAGTCGATATTCTTTACACTGGACGAAAGGGTAAAGAATAGGAATGCTCTATTTGTCACAATACCTTAACATTATGCTATTTAAATTCATCGATCACTTAAATTTCTAAACAAGGGAAAGATACTTTTTCGAATAGTTAAGACTTATTTAGCGATTAGTTTTATTTCACTGCACTTGCAATTCATATTAATTTTCTACTTAGTTTATCTAATTAAAATACTTAGTTTACTTTATTGCGCTTAAATTCAGAATTCCAAATTTTTGTATAATAATAATAATAATAATATTATTATTATTATTATTATTTTAAAATTAGCTGTTATTTAATTTTCTCTTTCACTGTGGGATCGATAACCGAGGACTCCACTAGAGCCTCGTATTACTTGATACGATACGTATACTTGCGTAGCATCCACAACATAAACAATTACAATTCTATACATATAATATAGCGGGGTCGAGTTTTTGGCTTCGTTGCGATCAAATTAAAATATCATAATATAAAATTGTGGGTCGAGATTTTTGGCGCCGTTGCGTGGAAAGTAAGAAAAATTTACTTAAAGTAACGGACTATTTTAAAATAATCATAATAAATAAATTAATATCTATTCTAAAATTGTATGCGCGAATTTGGACACGAAAACTTAATACCTTACGATTACGAATTAGAGCGTATAATTAAAAGAATTAGAAAACAAAAGAAACAAACTATAAATTTAACACGAATGGCGAATATTCACGAAATTCAAAATATGAACCAACAAAGACCATTAAGAGATTATGCCGACCCTACATCGGATGAAATTCATTTAACTATTCAAAACACGATGTAATTTGCTAATTCATTTGAACTTAAACACCGCGATTATCCAAATGGTACAAAACAATCGATTTAGTGGTTCACCTGCGAAGATCTTAACTTACATCTTGCTTAGTTTTCTAGAACTTTGTGCTACTTTTAAATATCGAGGAGTATACGACGATCTTTATAAGACTTAGACTTTTTCCTTTTTCATTAAGGGATAAGGTTTAAAATGTGGTTGAATTCGTTAGCATCTGGATACTATTAAAACTTGGGGAGAATTATCATAAAAATTTCTATCCAGAATATTTTCCACCATCTAAAAGCTGCTAAGTTTAGAAATGATATAACTTCTTTTTGTCGGATAGATGGAGAATCGATATATGAATCTTGGGAGAGATTTAAGGAACTTCTTAGGAAATGCCCACATCATACGCTACAGTTAGGTGATTATTGAGCCTTTTATAATGAATTAGTAGGATCTTTAAGATCAATAATCGATCTTCTTCTTGGAGGTTCATTAATGTCTAAACCATTTGATGAAGCTTATGCACTAATCGAAGAAATGGCAACAAATAATTTCCGATAGCTGCAGATAGAGTAAATCCAGAAAAAAATAGCCGGCATTCATGAAAACGATGCAATATCATGTTAGCTTCTCGAATTGCTTGCTATATCTAAGAAATTAGATCATTTTGGAATGAGCTACTCTCCTACTTTAGAAGAAAACTCATCTGGACAAATCATAGAATCTCGATTTAATTATGAAACTTTAAATCTTATTAATAATAGAACTAATAACCCTTATTCGAAACTATTATAATCCTGGTTGGAAAACTCATCCAAATTTTAATTGGAATAACACATCTAATCAACTGATGGATGAATCAACCTAATCAAGCAAATCCGAACTATAAACTAATTACCCACTTGGATTTAATAACAATAACCCACGATTTAAAGATAAGAAACTATCTATGGATGAATTAATTTTGAATATGGGTCATCAACTACAAAATCAAGGAAATCAACTACAAATTCAAGGAAATCGATTACAAATTCAAGGAACATCTATTAAAAATATCGAAACTCGAGTTGGACATATTACTTCTTGCACTAAATAATAGAATACTGGAACTTTTCCTAGTAATGTGGAAATAAATCCTAAAGATCGAGGAAAGAACAAATTAAACCAATACAACTAAGGAGTGGAAAAGAATTAGAACCTCGAATTCGAAAAGAACTTAAAAGCGAAAATGAGGAAGTGGAAATTGAAAAGGAAACAATTCGACAAGATTCGAACTTGGAACATCCTTTAATACCTATGAAAATTTACTGTTGAAACACCTCCATCACCATTTCCTCGACGACTAGCTCGACATAAAAAGACAAACAATTTGCTAAATTCCTTGAAATACTAAAGAAATTAACAATCGATATACCTTTTGTCGAAGCTTTAGATCGGATGCCAAATTATGTAAAATTTATGAAAGATATTCTAAATAAGAAAAGAAAATTCAACGATAATGAAACGGTCGCACTTAGTGAAGAGTGTAGTGCTTATTATTCGGAAGAAGCTTCTGAAAAATTGAAAGATCTGGTAGTTTCACTATACCTGCAGCTATAGGAGAAAAATTTTATGGAAAAGCTTTGTGTGACTTAGGAGCGAGCATCGATCTAACGCCTCTATCGATTTTTAAGAGATTAGGATTAGGAAAAATTACACTACTTCGGTAACCCTTGATTAGTGATCGTTCGGTTACTATCTAAGGGAGTTATTGAAGATGTGTTAGTAAAGGTGGATAAATTTATCTTCCCGAGTAGATTTTATTATTTTAGATATGGAGGAAGATAAAGAAATTCCTATTATTTTAGGAAGACCATTTTTAGCTACTTGGAAAAGCTATGATTGATGTTCGAAAGGAGAATTAACTATGAGAGTAAATGACCAAAAAGTTACCTTTAATATTGCAAAATCGATGAAATATCTGCAGTTAGAAAAAGATGATGAATGTTTTCGGATGGAAATACTTGAACAATTACAACGCGAAAATTTTAAGGAATATTACGAAGATAATTTAGAAAAGGAAAATATTGAATTAATTGAAGATAATAATGAAGAATTAGATTATCTTCAGGAAAAATTTGAATTTTTGGATAATACTGAAAACACTGACAAAAATATAGTTCCATCGATTATTAAACCTCACGAACTTGAGCTAAAAATATTACACGATCATTTGAAATATGCTTATTTAGGTAATTCTTTAACTTTACCGAGTTATTATTTCATCGCATTAAACAAATCTCGAGAACAAAAAACTTTTAGAAACTTTAAAAAAATATAAGAAAACTTTTGGTTGGACTTTAGCGGATATTAAAGGAATCGGTCCTTGATACGTATGCATAGAATTATTTTAGATGATGAACATAAACCTAAGGTGATCCTGAAAGGAGATTAAACTAGATAATGAAAGAAGTAGTTAAGAAAGAAATTTTAAAATGGTTAGATAATGGTATGATATATCCTATTTACGACGGTGCTTGGGTGAGCCCGATTCATTGTGTTCTAAGAAGGGAGGAGTGACCAGTCCTTTGTCGATGAAAATAACTATCTTATTCTATAAGACAAGTTACTTAGTTGGCGTATATGTATTGATTATAGGAAATTAAATACCGCCCCCAGGGAAAGTTCACTTCCCTTTACCATTTCTAGACCGGATGTTAGATAGATTAGCAGGACATAAGTATTTTTGTTTTCTAGATGGATACACGGTTATCATCGAAATACAAATTGCTCATGAGGATCGAGAAAACTACATTTACTAGTCCTTATGGAACTTTCGCTTTTCGAAGAATGCCTTTTGGATTATGTAATGCACTAGCAACATTCCGGAGATGTATGATATCCATATTTAGTAAGTTAATTGACAATGGAATAGAAGTATTTATGGATGATTTCTACGTATTTGGAACATCATTTGACACATGCTTAACTCATCTTGAAAAAGTATTAGAAGTATGTGAGAAAACGAATTTAGTTCTAAATTGGGAGAAATGTCGATTTATGGTTCTTTGGCGGTATTGTATTAGGGCATAAAATTTCGGAAAAAGGCATGGAAGTAGACCACTGCAAAAATTCGAGTTATAGCTTAAATTACCACCTCGACTACGGTAAAAGGGGTAAGAAGTTTTCTTGGACATCTTTGGATTCTACGGACGCTATATAAAAGATTTTTCAAAAATTACTAAACCGTTATGTCAACTTCTCGAAAAGGACAAGAAATTTGAATTTACTGATCGAATGCTGAATGCTTTTGAACTCTTAAAAGAAAAATTAATTACAACACCAATAATAGTTTCACCTGGCAGGAGAAACCATTTGAGCTTATGTGTGATGCTAGTGATTATCTTGTAGGAGCGATTCTTGGGCGAAGATATGAAAAGATTTTTAAAGTTATATACTTATCTTTAGTAAAACTCTAAATGATGCTGAAATAAATTATACGATTCTGAAAGAGAATTATTAGCGGTAGTATATGGTTTTAATAAATTTAGACCTTATACGATTGGAACAAAATGTATCGTGCGTACGATCATTCTAGTATCAAATATTTAATGCAAAAGAAAGATTCCGAACCAAGATTAATTAGATGGATGCTTATTAATGCAAGAATTCGATTT
Organism: Papilionanthe hookeriana x Papilionanthe teres; assembly: GCA_022702705.1. Lineage (NCBI taxonomy): Eukaryota > Viridiplantae > Streptophyta > Magnoliopsida > Asparagales > Orchidaceae > Papilionanthe > Papilionanthe hookeriana x Papilionanthe teres. The sequence continues at coordinate 36,985 of JAKZJZ010000583.1, forward strand.
TGAGATCGTTAATAAGAAAGGAGCTGATAATCGAATTGTGGATCATTTATCGAGATTAGAAAATCATGAATTATACGATTTTGAAAATGAAATTATAGACGACTTTCTCGATGAACAACTATATAATATCGATGAGTGGAAAATACCATAGTATGCTAATATAGAAAACTATATAGTTAGTAATATTTTACCATCTATGCTAACTTTGCAACAACGAGAAAAAATTCATCCATGATACGAAAACTATTTTTGGGATGAACCATATTTATATAAGCGATGTAAGGATTTAATTATTAGAAGATGTGTACCTTATGAAGAAGCTGAACCAATTATTCGAAAATGTCTTGACTCGATTTTGGAGGACATTTTGGGACCGATAAAGCTGCTTATAAGATTCTACTGATACGGATTTCTTGCGCCTACTCTATTTAGAGATGTATACAGATATATTAAAACTTGCGATAAATGACAAAGCGTAGGAAATATATCTAGAAGAAACAAAATGCCTCTAAATTTTATATTAGAAGTTGAAATTTTGATGTTTGGGGATTAGATTTTATGGGACCTTTTATTCCTTCGTTTGGAAACTCATATATATTAGTAAGTTTGTTGATTATGTTTCCAAATGGATTGAGGCACAAGCTTTACTAGGTGTGATGCTTAAGAGTGTTTCGAAAATTTACGATGAAAAATATTTTTACTAGATTTGGAATGCGAGAGTGATTATCAGCGACGGAGGAACTCATTTTAGAAATAAATACATTCACGAAACTAGTAGAAAAATACAATATTACTCATAAGATATCCTTTGCTTATCTTCCACGAACTAGTGGATTGGTTGAAGTATCCGATCGTGAGATTAAACGTATTTTAGAAAAATCTGTAAACCCGAATAGGTTGGATTGGTCTATTAGATTAGACAATTGCATTATGGAGCTTATATGATTTGCTTATAAAACTACGATTGGAATGACTCCTTACGAGAGCTTATATATGGAAAAACATGCCACTTACCGAGTTGAATTAGAACATAAAGCATATTGGGCGATTAAAGAATTTAATTATAATATGAAGGAAAGTTTGGTGAGAAAAGATTCTTGCAATTAAATGAATTGGAAGAATTAAGAAATGAATCATATGATAATGATCGGATTTATACGAGAAAAGATGAAATTATGGCATGATCGGAAGATTAATCGAGAGAAATTTTGAACCGGGACGGGAAGTTTTGTTATATAATACTTAGATTGAAATTATTTCTGGAAAATTGAAGTCTCGATGGTTATGACCTTTCACCATAACTCGAATATTTTCATACGGAACTATAGAAATCGAAGATCAAAAGCTGGACATAAATTTAAAGTTAATGGACATAGATTAAAACCATATTTCGAAGGTATAAGACTTAACTATAAAGAGGTTTTAATGCTTAGTCGACCTAATTAATAATTGAAATTAGGTCGAGTGACGACGTTAAACTGAGCGCTTTATGGGAGGCGGCCATATTAGTTATCTATTATTATTGTATCTTAATAGTTAGTTTATATTATTGAAACTTTCTTACTCGATTATTATTAAGAATCGTCGCATATTCGAACCATTATGATGAGAAAAGAAATTATTCGATTTAGAGCGAAATTGGACATTATTTTGAAATCTCGCCGACGGCGAGAGTCGATACTACGCCGACAGCGAGAGTTCGCGCTCAGTCGGATTTATTTATAAGCTCGTGCCGTCGGGAAACGAACCCACTGACAGCGAGAACACGAAAGGTAGTTTTTATAACTAAGTCGGCGACGGCGAGAAACCTCCGCCGACAGCGAAGAAGTTATAAAAATGAGTTATATATACTTTAAATGCCAAATTGGATGGTTTCAACACCAAATCCTTAGTGAAAAACTATTCTTAAACCATTCTAAGTCTGCCTTCTTCACTAGAATTCATTCCATTCACCATAATGGCCTCCAAATTCTTAGATTCTTCTAAATTTGGAGTGTATAATCGGAGGAAATTTGTGAGTGCGGAAGCGCGAGCGGATCTTCGACAAGGTTTTGGTAAAGAAAGAGTTATCGGAACGGGGATTTGTCGATCGAGGATTAGAGAATTCAGCTACGAAGATAGAAGAAATGATCGTGCGGCGGCAGGAGGTATTCTGTTACATTACGTCTGCTTGTTGTTATTCTAGTTGTGAAAGAGTTCTACTCTAACTTACATGCGATCAACAATGAGAATATCTACGTCGAGGAAGATGGGTGACGTTTAATCCATCGAAAGTAAATGAGTTATTCTCTACGAAAAACACCCAGTATGTCATTTATTCGAATTTTGTGCCTTCTCGATATAATATGAATGAGATATTTCGATATTTCGGATGAACCGGAAAGATTGGGAAATGCGTGAAGACGGGTATGTTAGTTTCTCTGCATCACTTTTGAATCACTGTCTCGAAAGCATCGGCATTTTTCATCTCATCTGAAATTGTTACCTACTTATGAGGGTAAACGAGGTTTCGAAAGAATGCGGCTATATTGAATGATTGTATTCGAATTGGATTGCTATTGACGTGGGATCAATAATTGTTAAGTACGCATTGGGTTTAATTGTGCATGGGTCGAGTTCACGGACTAGGACACCCATCTACTTATTTTTGCATTATGCGGTCGGTGCGGAGTTTCTTATGAAGCTTGGGAAATGGTTACTGTTACCTTGGAAGCCGCTTGATCCTACGGATATGTTCCACTACTTTGGACAATAATGAAGACATTACATTTATCTGCGATAGAGCTTCACGGAATCATCTATAACAAGGCTTTATTTCGGATAAAACAGAGTTACTTATGAAGAAAATTAATGGAATGGAGAAAGAACTACAGAATGTGAGAGATTTAATCGACAATATATCGATTTATTTGATCACATTGACTAGAGGATGAAGGAACACTTCGATCATTACGGACACTTGGAAGCTAGCTTTCTTCATTTGCGAGACGAAGGGTTGGATCGACTGAAGAATCTACTTCGGAATTTCACTTCGGGCCTTTACATAACTTATTTGTGCATCATCGTCATATCGGAAATATCAGAGAAGATGAAGATTCTGACATTGAAGAGTAGTAGTAAAGATTTACATAGTATGTTTATGTTTATGTTATTTGATTTGATTTAGACTTTTATTATGCGTGGAGTGATGATTTGAATATCTCAAACTTAGTTGAGATATGCGTCATAGTTTTGTATCAGCATTTAGTGTGTCGTGGTTTGGTTTGCGATGTTAATTAGTAGTAAGGATTGAAGTTTGAAGTTTGAAGTTTGATTATAGAATCTAAAAATTATGTTAGTTTGTACATCCCATGGATTTCAATATTAAAGTTAATTTGTTGTGTTGTGTGAATTTGTTTATGTATAAGTAGCTAATCTTCATATTAAATTAATAAATGATGTGATTGGAAATATAATATAAGACAAATCAAGGACGAAAATGATTGATGAATTTCAGAAATTTAAAATTTTTGGAATCTCGCCAGGCAATGAAAAATCCCGCCGACAATGAGATCGATCTCATTGGCAGTGAAGAATTTCTCGCTGACGGCGGATTTTTCCGAAAGTTTTTGGTTACGAAAAATATTAGCTCGCTGAACGGCGAGAAAAATCTCGGCGACGACGAGGTAGGAAAAAACATATATTTGGCCGGTCGAAAACACTATTCATCGTCCCGAGCCTCCGATTTTTGCGAAAATCGACCTAGGGCTTGAGAGATCTTGGATTTGAAGCGATTTCATCACTCTAAAAACACGGATTTCATCTTCTCTTGGTAAGAGCTTCACTCTTATGCAAAAATTTTTGATTTTCACCATGTATTTTCACCACATTGTAAATTTTGGGAAAAATCAAAATGTGGAAGAAATATTCGGTGGAAATCCATGGAATTTGATTTAAATTGCTTACAAATGTTGTAGGAAGCCTTCTTAGGATTATTATTAAGTTTAGTGAAAATTGTTATGATTTTCACGAGATCGATCGAATGGCTCCACGACAAAAACGTCGAGTAGAGTTCGACGAAAACCGATTCATTAATGCGCGAGCACGAAGCGAAATATTTTGAAAATATACGAGGAAGAAAGTGCATTGCGGATCGGGTATTCAAAAATCCGGGAGGAGAAGTAGAGCGGATTATAAAGGAACGAGGTTGGGAAAATTTACGTTATGTTCGGTATAGAGCGATTTGTAGAAGTGGTGAAAGAGTTTTATGCGAATTTGTTTGCCGTGAAGATGCACTGTAAAGGTACGAGGGTTTTTGTAGATTTTAATGCTGCTTAGAATTAGCGCGTTCTATGAAGTTCATGACTCGCACTTTAGCGAGTATGAAACTTTTGGAACTATGGAAGGACCACTAGGGAAGTCATTAACTTTCTCGTTGATGGGGCCGGAGTATGGAAAATGAAGCGAGCGGGAAAGAGTGAATTTTCCTCTTTCCAAATTAAATCTCGTCTCGAAAGCGACATTACTTTATTTGTTCTACTCTGTTACCCACATATCACCATAGTGAGGTAACACGAGATAAACGGTTCGAATTTGCATTCGGAATAACGAAGCATCAACATCGGGAGAGTTATTTATCGAGAATATCACGGCCGCTCCTCGAATTGAGAGTGGAGGCTGGATTGGGCACTACTGGATTGATTTTTGCACTGCTGCCAAGCTCTGCGGAGTTGAGGCTAGAGATGATGAAGAATGGGTGGAACCTATGAAGACCACTTACAGTGTGCTAACATTAAGAAGTATGAGTCCCGTGAAGGGTGGAGAGCGGGAGTAAGAAGTTATTTTCTCGTCGAGTAGAGTTATACCCTCTGCTAGCTATGGACCTCACGAGGCTGCCACCCCTACCTTACAAGATCCGATGAATGAATTGACTCTGCATAGGAGGAGTTTTGAGCCGGTTGGAGAGACCATGGAGAGAAGGTTTGATCATTTTGATCGAAGGATTGATAATACGGAGAGGAGACATGATTATGATAGTGAATACCTCCGACAACATTCGAATACGAGATTGCATATTATGAAGGCTGAACGTCGTTATAGGAGTGGAGATTTAGATGTAGTCTTTCCAGAATGCCCCAGGTACACTCAGTATCACCCTGCTCAGTCTTCTCAGCAGCCTACAGATCAAGGAGGGGATGATATAGTTTGGGACTTTGATGCTGAAGATTAGGACTTTATGTATTTTATTTGTTACATGTAAGTTATTTTGAGAATTTGTATATGTTTGTAATATTCGGTACTTTATTTTGGAGACATTGGATGTTAGTTAGATTAATGTTGCTTGGATTGTTATAGTAGTTAGTTTTTATTTTTTTTGTGTTAGTTAATTGCATTTGTTTTTATGTTAATTAGGATGTTAGTTTTCTTTAATATGTTATTTTGTATTGTTTTAAGTTTTTAAAATTGTTAATCTGTTAGTTCAATTGTTTTTAATATGTTAGTAATTCATATGTGTAGTGTAGAGTTATTTTAACTGTTGTGTTTAATACTTATCTTAGATTTTATCCCTGCATTTTCTTTAAATTGTTATATATATATGGAGAATACTAGCGGTACGGGTTCGATGAAAAATGAAAAAGCACACAAAAATTTCGAAGAAAAAAAATGCTAAACTTGAAAGGTATGATTTATTTACTTTCCTTCTTATTCATTATTTAGAATAGATATAAAAATTTAAGTTTGGGGGCGAGTAAAATACAAATTTAGTTATTAACTTGTTCTCGATTTACATTTGCAAATTATTATAAAATGATTTTTATAGCAAATTTTTCAATTTGATTTAATATGAATTATTTTATTTAATTATTATAAAAGGTTAAATAAAATATTTCTAGTACTTTAATTGAATAAATAGAATAAAATATTTTGGTTAAAGGGAATAAGAATATAGTAAACTATTTTAGTAAGGAAAGCTATATTCTAAAATTAAAATTCTTAAGTATTCGAGTGAAAAAGAAAAGATTAAAAATCAATGAAGTAAAAACTTTGAAGTATATATAAGCTAAGAAATATTCCTAAGTTTTAAATTTAGGAAGATGAAAATGAAGTTCGAAAATTATTAACGAGCTCCAGGATACGGTAATCCTCATTAAAAAAAAGAGGAGAAGGCTTGAGGAGATGCCTTATCAAAGATAGGCTTCATTTGATTTAACGCTAAAGGAAAAACTTAGATATTTCCAAACTTATGTTTATGGATTAGAATTTTACCTAATAGTATTTTCTTGAATTTCTTATCATATAAATATCTTAAGTAGTTATTCTTTTAAATATAGTCGTTCTTGAAATGAATAGTAAGTAGAAATCTTAGACACGATAACTAAATAATTTATTTCTTTAAGATTAATTAAATTACATGAATTATTTTTGTTTAACTTTATTATGATATTAATTAATCTAATTCATAATTATTTAAATTGAAAAATCTTATTATAAAACTCATTATTTTTATGTAGTACTTAAAATTACTTGAGGACGAGTAATAAGTAAGTTTGGGGGATTTTGATCGCTGAAAAATTTATTAAGAAATTCATACTATTTTTGATGAAATTGCACTTTAAGGAAGGGTATTTTCTTTATTTTATTGTAGGAATGAAGAATTAAGGTGATAAAAGCGAAAAATCATAAAAGGAGCGAGTTTGGAGCAAAATCATGCGGAATTGATGTTGAGTCGCCGACGAGCGAGATCGAGCGCCGCCGACGGCGAAGGCTACGAGAAGAAAGATTGCCGGAAAAGGATTTATAAGCTGTCTCGGCGATAGCGAACGGTAGGAGCCGGCGACAGCTGGTAGAGCGGTTTGAAGATCTTAAAAGCCTCGGCGTGCCCAGCGAGGTAGTTAAATCATGGCGCAATGACAGCTGAGTTCGAATAGGTGCAGAGGATACATTGAACTTTGGACACTTTTTGAAAG
>JAKZJZ010000584.1:0-43804 GCA_022702705.1 Papilionanthe hookeriana x Papilionanthe teres
CACGGACAATGATCTATTACTGGGAACAACTGATCACAACCGACCGTTATACATTTCGGTCACTATTGGAAAGTTTACGCTCTCTAGAGTGTTGGTTGATCCAGGAGCATCAATCAACATAATGAATCTTCGGACGCTAGAATATCTGGAAATTGATGCTCACGACCTTGAAGCAGACAAGATGCTATTAAGAGGCTTCAATCAAAAAGGAGAGAGAGCTCTTTGATCGATAACACTACTAATAAAGACCGGTGATTAGCAAAGACAACCGTAAAATTCCACATAATTGATTCTGAGACATCGTTCAACACTCTACTGGGTCGGCCATGGATCCATGAAATTCGGATGGTACCGTCATCTCTGCTCCAGTGCATAAAGTATTACGAAGGAGGGGAACAGTGCATCAAAGGTGATTTGCAACTGTTCTCCGTACATGAAATTGGAATTCATGAAGATGTGGCCTACTATGCGCCCCTGAAGAAAACATTCTTTTCTAGAAATACCATGCCAAATGAAGAAAAAGAAATTCAAGACGATGAAGAACCTGAAGTTCTAGTCCAACAGTTACTCACCACTCCCTTACGGCGAGATGGTGAAGATTTCTCCAGGACTCCCACCCGAGGTCGAGGCCGGGGACGAGGACGTGGAAGAAATGTTAGAAAAGTTGGACAGAAGAAACTAGTCATCGATGTTGATTGGGAGAACACTTCTGAAGAAGAAGAAGAAATCAAGAAAGAAGCAGCGATAATAAGTCAAAAGAAACCCCAGTTCAAGATCTCTCTCGAAGATGAAAAGAATGAAGAATATAAATCAATGTACGAGAAGATTAACCATCATGTTCATACTTTGACCCTGACCCTGATCCATTCTAATAAGATCAAGGGTATGGTGGTCAAGTACATGGTGGTGGTAACAAGCCAATCAAGTTTTACCATGGTGTTTCCTCCTCCAATACTGAAAAAGATGTACAATTTGAAGATGTTACTTCTTCCGAATTAATGGAACTACCTTTTGAGTGGTACTCTCCCTGTGTTCAAAATTTAATTCAACGTGGTGTCTTACCTCGACAATGGACTAAAGGCCGATCACAACACTTTGAAAAATTATGGAATAATGCCGATCGGCCTCCCAATTCAAAACATGGTCTCAGATTCGGCACAGTAGGATCAGTTGACGATACAGAATTTTGCTTGGTTGTCACTTGCGAGTCTAATGAAAACTGCTTGGCAGCTACAGAAGATCTTGAAGATTTACAAATCGGAGATGCTCCACCAGAATTCAAAGAATAAATCAAATCTACAATAGACGAGTTAATGGAAGTTAACTTAGGTACTAGCGAAGAGTCTTGGACAACCTTTGTTAGCTCCTTACTCAATAAAGAAGATTCTGAAAATATAATCAAGCTATTAATGGAATTCAAGGACTGTTTTGCTTGGAGTTATGACGAAATGCTAGGACTAGCTCCAGAAGTCACAGTTCACAAGTTAGGAGTAGATCCTACTTCTGTTCCAGTAAGACAAGCTCCCCGAAGAATGCGTCTAGAAATTGAGCAACAAGTAATAGCCGGAGTTAAGAAGCTAATAGAAGCTAAATTTGTCCGTGAAGAACAATACCCTACTTGGTTAGCCAATGTGGTACCGATCGAGAAGAAGAATGGTCGGATCGGAATCGCGTGGATTTCGAGAGATTTGAATAAAGCATGTCCAAAAGATGAATTTCCACTACCAATCCCAGAGCCGATGATAGACATTGCTTCGACACATGAAATATTTTCATTCATGGATGGATCATCGGGATACAGACCGGATAAAGATGGCACCGGAAGACGAAAAGCACACGACATTCGGAACACCGATCGGAGTGTATTGCTACACTGATAATGCCATTCGGACTAAAGAACGCGGGAGCAACATACCAAAGAGCGATGACGAAGATTTTTTATGATCTCATTCACAACCAAGTTGAGTCTTACGTGGATGTGTCGGCATTATTTTTAGGGTTGTGTGTTTTATTTTGAAAAGTGGTCGCCTAACGAAGTTGTGCGGCGAATTTTTATTTTAAATTTAATTTAAATATATATAATTTAGAAAGTAGTATTTGATTTTGAAAATAATTTTTAAATTTGAAAGTTTTAAGATATGAGATTAAGCCGATCTCACATCCCCAAATAGTTTATATAAACGAGCACCGCACCACAAGCCGTATATCTATCCTAAGGATAGACACATTTGCTTGATGGTGGGGCTCGATCAAATAAACTAGAAGTTTTGTGACATCCGTTTGGTTTGCGAACCAATTTTATAAGCCGAACAAATTCCACTGCTAATATGAAAGTATCAAACGGGGTTTATATTACACGGGTTCTTTAAAATTCCCTATAAGGGCAAGCCCTATAGTTAATTACATCTTAAGTGACGGGAATCACCTAAGAAAACTCTCGATAATAACCGATAATTATGCTCTCAAGAATTTCAAAGTTTAAGGTTTTCAAAGATTGAATTTTGGAATTTCGATAGGGAATGGATCAAATTTTGGAACATTTTGTTTTGTGAATCCAAAGGAAGAGAGGTAGGAGAAATCATCGATTCGAAGTGAACTTCGATAATTTCCGACTATCCTATTGTTTGTCTTGAATTTAGGAAAGTCCTAATGTTTATTTGATATTTCAATCTTGCCAGATTTCAATTAATTAGGGCTTATATTTGTATGATAAAATCAAACAAATAGCACTAGAAGATGTGAGGGTTTATTGTCGTATCGGACGACTACCTCGGAATCTAAGACCAGGTTAGGGCTTAATTTGCAATGCAAATGCACTAACGAAGAGTTGAGGATTTATGTTGCACTAGGCAAGCTACCTCGAAGTCCTATGGCTTGGTTGTTTAATTCTAGGAAAGTTTTCTTTGAAGTAGACTCGGGTTTTGCTTGATGACGATGGTCGTCTTGCCCACCATGCTCACGAGCTCCTTGTTGTTGCGAGAGGTTTAGTTTTAGAAATCATAAATCGGGAGTTGAGAAAAGTGTTTTGGTTTAGAGAAAATCTTAATTTCCGAGTGTTTTTTATGTTTTATTTAAAACAAATCTTAAAGTTGATTATAACGACACCGGTTAAGATCCCACGGTTCCATCCTTAGGCATCATTATTTTTATCGGATTCACTTAGTCCGGATGAATTTGCTAAACTCAACTGAATGAGTTCCACACTTTCATTTAGGCCGTGGGAAATCCAGTTAGCAACACGTAGGTTACATCATCCGAGGTATTCACGATCATCCAACGGGACGTTTTAATTTAGTTGTAATTGTAGTTTTGTGTTCGTTTGTGATTAAATTTTGAGTTGTTTTATATTTTGAAATGTTGTGGCGGTGAATTTTATCTTGCAATGACTTTTAACTTAATTTTGGTTTCGGTTTTAGGGGCTATCCTAAAGGTGTGGGTTTTCATGCAACGAGTTGTTTTATCATGCAAGAAAAATAAACGCGGTTGCAATAAAGTAAATTGCAATAATGTAAATTCTTTGGAAAATAAATTGCGGGAAAGTAAATTGCAATAATACAAATGCGTACACGGAGGGTCTTCCCGTCATCCCAACTGCACTTAAAACACGATTAGCATATTTAAGCGAGTTCCTAGGTAAAGCTAAGGGAAAGGTTATGGTTTTCTACCAAATTCCTAATCCTATGAGCTAGTCATTTCCTATGACGTCTAGGTTCTTTGTGTTTTGGTTTAAGGACGATTTTCTTCATCGAAGAATAATCAAATTCGATTGTTCTTATAAATGTCCTATCATATTGAGAAAGTGCTTAAGAAGGATCTTAAACATCTTTTCAATATTTCAGGATTGTTTTAAGTTCAAATGAATTTAATTATACAAATGAATTAATCGTCCAAGAATTTCAAGTTTTGTTAACTTGCTCGGTGAACTAGGACATTTGAATATCCTATGAGTGAAGTGACACTTCATTTAATGTTTTATTTAGGAGCTATAATAACTAAAGCTTTCGAGGGTAAGTTAGTATTCAAATGATTTGGTTTAAGTTAAAGAATTTAAATTTGGAATAGTGTTGAAGTTGTTTTTTTTTTTTTTTTTTTTAATTTATTTTCTTCTGTTTTAGGTGATGTTATATTTAATTCAATTTAATTTAATTGAGTTTTAATTTAGTTTAACATAGTTCAATTTAATTTGATTTGGTGTTTAATTAATTTGATTTGATTTAATTTAATTTAATTATTTAATTTAATTTAATTTAATTTAATTGTTTAATTTAATTTAATTTAATTTTAATTATTTAATTTAATTTAATTTAATTGTTTAATTTAATTTAATTTAATTTTAATTTAATTTAATTTAATTTAATTTAATTGTTTAATTTAATTTAATTTAATTTTAATTTAATTTAATTTAATTTAATTTGTCTTAATTTAATTTAATTATTAAATTTAATTTAATTTTAATTTAATTTATCTTTAATTTACTTTATTTTTAATTTTAATTGAAATTTTTGAAAGAGTTTAATAATTTGACTTTAGTTTAATGATTAAGTCTTTTAATATTTTGAATTTGAATTATCATTTTAATTAAGAGTTGAATATTAATGAGATGATTAATTTAGGGATTTTTAAATTAAAGAATAAATCTCTTCCTAATAAATATCCCTTATTTTAATGATTCCGATTTTATTATTCTTCCAAATTTAATCCATTATTTAATTAAAGTTTAATCATTTTGAAATTGTTTAATGGGTTTCTACCCTTTAATTATTTAAATTTCAATCATCCAAATCAGATTAGGATCAAATATTTTACTTGTTAATTTTTATTAAACCTAAAGTTTTAATTAAGGATTAAAGATTTTAATTACTTATTTTACCCTTTAAGCTTAATAATTTCATAACTCACTAAATTAAACTTAAATGAATTTGAAATTTTTATGTAACTTCACTCATATGTCGATAAAGACATGAGAGGAGAAAATGTGATTTTTTTCTGTATTTAATTTATTTATATAATTATTTTTGGTGGAAAATAGAGATTTTCAAGGAAAATTTGATAACATGACCAAAAGAAAGTTTCTGTCCTTAAGAAAATTAGGGGACATTCCTAATGACCAGAGAAGCACTTGAACCAATTTTGGTGATTTTTTGAATTATATTATTTTTATTATAATTATTTTGAGTTTTGGAGTGTTAATTAATTTAAAAATAAAATAAATGTTGAAAAATGAATTTTATATTTTTCAAAAATCTCTCTGATATCAAGGAAACCAGAGAATCAAATTTTGCAATTTTCTGATTTTTCTATGATTTATAATAATTATTTTAGTGAAAATGCTAGAAAATACATTTTTTTTTAATTTTAAAATTACCCTAGGGCTTTAAAATTCAATATCTCACTAAATAGACCTAGGAAAAATGTGGGATTTGTTCCTAAGTGATTAAAATTCAAAATGTGACATTTTGGTGAATTTTATTATTTTTGTGATTTTTATTATTTTTTAATTATTAAAAATATTAAAATATTATTAAAAATTAACTTTTTAGAAAATTGAAATTTTAATTTTCTTAGGTTCCCCTGATATCAGAGAGGCTCCAAAACCAATTTGGTGAATTTTTGAAAAGTATTTTAAAAGTTATGAATTTTTAAAGTTTAAAATGGCTAAGTGACTTAATCAACTCAATTAGTAGGGCTAACCAAGTCAATTGATTTCAAATTTTTATGGTGGATTCCTCTGATCCTAAAGGTCAGTGGAGAATTGATTTCAAGTCAATTTGATACCTAGTTAACTCTAATTAATTAAAGACCTATTTTGGGTGTTTAAGCAGATTAGAGTTCATTTTAAATGAACTAAGTCAAAACCTATTTTCCTAGGGTTCTGCTGGTCATAAGGAACATCACCAAATTTTCCTAGAATTTATTTCACAACATGCTATTTACTTGGAATTAAAATACTCAAAACGGTGACACTGAACTTGAAAAATCGAGAATTCCTCGTAGGGATGGCCTCGACTTTGGAAAATTCGGGGAATGTTCCCAAATTCGGAGGCTTAAAGCCACTATGGTCTCATGCCATGGTGAATTGTATGCATGCATGGAGAATTAAAACAATGCGAGAGAGTAAATAAATCATAAAAAATAAAATATTTGATGAAATTAAGTGATTTCTTTTTCACATTATTCTCCTACGTTCCATTGAGCGAGAGGGTATTTTTATTTTATTTTTGTGATTTTTCTACACAAAGATATGGATTTTTGAAGTTTAGGGAATTAAATAAATAAGAAAATACCTATTTATCTATTTATCCACGCGGCGCCGCGTCGGCCTCGGCGACTCCGAAGGGGTACGTGTCGCGCTCGTGATTGGGCGCCGCCATACGAGTCGGCGGCCCGGGCCCGCGGTTCTCGCACCGTTTCTGGTCCAGACGCAATCACGGCCGTCCGTGCGCGCGTGTATCGAATGGACGGCATCAGTTCATCGTCCCCAGTGTTCTCGCCGAGAGCGCGTCCACACTAAATCCACTAGATCTCGCTCGATTCTCGATGGATTTTTACGTTCTTATACTACTATGGATTCGTCTCGAAGAGACGAACACATCTATACGGTTAACATGCATTGGAACTAAGGCATTTGAAATAGAGAATCTTCGGAAGCTCGGGATGAAGAGTTAGCTCGTACCTTGGCTCGGAGAAGTGTGGCTTCAATCGAGAGTTGTTGCACCTTCGATTGGGTCTGTGCAAGCTCCGGATGAAGTCTCTGAGTGCAGTGAATTGTACTGGATATGATTTCGACCAAGCCCGATCACAAAGCTTGGAGGGTGGAGCAAGCTGGGTGGCACGGAGATGGGGCTTTTGATGGTGGACACCTTCCCTTGGTGCAGGTGAAGGTGTAGAGCCAATCGATTTGGGAATTGGCTCCTTGTGGAGAAGTGTCCTGGTTTTGGGTGGAATTTCGACTACGAAATTGAGCTTACGAGAGGAGAAATGGCGGGGGATCTCATTTGGGGATCAAGTGCTCTAAGAGTGGAGAAGGGTGCGGAACAATTTTGGCGAGTTTTGGCGAGGTTTGTGCTTGGCTCCTCTTATGGCCGAGAGGGGTGGAGTTTAAATAGAGCTGGGTGGGAGGCCTCCCGGGGGAGTTAGGGCTTGGGATCAGGTTGCTCGCGGTGAGGAGAAGAACGGCCATGGTGGCCATTGGGCATGGGGCGGCTCGGCGAGGTGGAATTCAAAGTTGGCTCACATGTGAGCTCTCGGGTGTGGTGTTTTCCGGCGATCCGGGCGGGTGGCCGGCGGGCATGGGTCACCATCTTGACCGGGGAGGGTCGGGGCTTGGCAATGGTGAAGTCGGTTGGGTTTGGACATGTGTAAAGTGTTTGAATTAAAATGGAATGGGGAGGGGGTCATTTTGGCTTGAAATTGGTCAACCCATTGGTTTGGGTTGGGTTCACCTCCTCATGGCTGGTCTTGGGTGAGAAGATCGGCTAGGCTAGGCAGTCGAAGGTGGTGATGTCCTTATCAAAGAATATTTGGATTAAATCTTGGTTAAGGGGAGACATGCTTAAGGTTAATGACTTTTAGGAGATGGTTAAAGGACCTCCTCCTTTTGCCATTAATGGCATGGTCACATGCCAAACTTTCATGGCTTCATATGGCTTGTGAATGGCTCATCCTTGGCTCATTTGGCTTGGGAAAAGCTTGGGTCGATTTCATGAAAATGGGTTTTAAGAATTTTGGATGTTTTGATGGAAATTTGTATGAAACTTGATTTGGAATAATTTGATGGTGATTTTAGGACTTAGGTAATGGATTTAATTAAATGGATGACAAATGGAGATGTCATGTGGGCTTTAGGGTAGATTTGGGCTTTTGAATTTTGAAGGAAATGGGCTTTTAGAAAGGTTTAAGGGAAGTGGGCTTTTAAGTTTATGAATGTGTTCATGGATGAAAATTTTTGTAAAAGGTTGGGCCAAATAGTTGTTGGTTTAGCTCATGGATGTGTCATGAGTAACTTGAAGCAAATTTGGGGTAGTTTGGGCTTGAATTGGGTTGGATTTGGATTCTTTTGGTGAATGGGCCAATATAGGTCCAAATGGGCCAAGTTGGGCCAATGTTGGGCTAGGGTTGAAATTCATGTAGAATTATTGTTGAGAAGTGTTTATGGGAGTGTTTCAAAGAGGTTTTGACTTTGGTTGGGCTTTGATTTTTGGGGTTTGGGTTCATTTGGGTTAGGTTTGGGCTTAGGTCGAAAAATGGGCCTTAAGGTCGAAAAGTGGAATTGGATCTAAATGTCAATCAAATTGGACTTGGATTTGGTCTAAATTAGTATTAGGAATGTTGAATTGAAGTTTAGAATTGAATTGGACCAAAATTGGGGTCAATTGGATAGGTTTGGTTTGACATTGGGTTCACTTTGGATTAAAATGGGTCAAATTGGGGGTTTTGACAAAAGTAGGGTAAATTGACAAAATTGGCCCATGGTGTAGTTGGACAAAATGAAATTGGG
Source organism: Papilionanthe hookeriana x Papilionanthe teres (assembly GCA_022702705.1). Lineage (NCBI taxonomy): Eukaryota > Viridiplantae > Streptophyta > Magnoliopsida > Asparagales > Orchidaceae > Papilionanthe > Papilionanthe hookeriana x Papilionanthe teres. The sequence goes on from JAKZJZ010000584.1 coordinate 8,498, forward strand.
AATATTTGGGATTTTCTGGAATTTTCTGGGAATTTTTTTGAATTTTTGGATTTTTAGGCAAGAAGGGTATTTTGGGTTATTTGGAGGGTATTGGGAGGTTTTCTTGGAATTTTTGGTATTTTTGGGTATGGATAATCAATTTGAGTGATGTGGAGGTGTTTGGGATTGATTTTGGAAAATTTTAGGTAATTTGGAAATTTTGCAAAAATTTGGAGTAATTCGAGGGTTTTGGGTAGGTTTAGTAGGTGTAGGGTCCGGGGGTCGAAAATTGAAAATTTGGGAAATTTAAGATTGGGTGAATTTGAGTGGGGTGAAATCATTTTGGTTGAGCCATGAAGCCATTCAAGCCCATATGAGCCATGAAAGGACTCATTTGAGGCATTCATTTATGTTGTTCCTAACCCTGCTTGCGAGGGCTTAGGGGTTAAGGACCATCCATGTGAATCACCTACATGAGTCGGGAGGTCAAGTTGGGTATGGGTGTGGTTTTAGGAAGTGTGTGGAAATGTAGTGTGTAAGTGTAGTGTAAGTCGGCCCCTTCACGGACCGAGGCCGCCGGGGCGGTCTAAGGCCCGAAGAGTCACATAGGAACTCATCCTTTAAACTTCCACATTTGATTTCGACCCTCACAGGTGATTAGGGGTCTATAGTCGAGTTTGTGGAGTTTGCGGGGAGTTTAGAAGTGGTTTGAATTTCTAAAGGCGGGTCCCGATTCTAGTCCTCTAAGATAGTCGAAGGAAAAGCCTAAGGCTAGATCTAGCACTAAAAAGAAGAAAGGAAGACCTCATCGAAAATGAGGTCGACAAATGGACCCCTGATAGGTGTGGTGGGTGACGGAGCACACCGCGCGTATTGGTGTTGGCCGAAGCGATCAACAAAACTAACACGGATGTCAAGTGACGAACTTAGGACGAAGTAGAAGAGTTCTAGCAGGGAGTGTCGAGTATATCTGCGGAGCCGGAGATTCTTGAACTCTCGGCAGGGAAAGGAAAAGGAGGTAAATCCCAAATCACATGATGCGAGGAATTTCGATTTAGATTTTATTTTGTTTCAATTTATGTTTTGATGTGTGAGTTTAAATTTTAGTTTGGAGTTTCGATTTAGATTGAAGTTTTGTCGAAATTAATTTGAGGGATTTGATTTGAAATGAAAATTAGGATTTTGAGGTTTTAGATGTAACATCTCCAACCTCGAAAGAAAATTGAATTGATTAGATTGAATCGTTGCGATGAGAAGATATCTCGAGAGCAAAGTGGTGTTGGATGTAAAATCCTTAACCTCGAGAGTTTGATTTTGATGTGATGTATTTCATTGCGATAGGGAAAAGATCCTAAAGCGATGCGGTCTCGGATGTAAAATCCTCGACCCGAAAGGTTGAATTTTGATTTGATGTATTTCGGTGCGATAGGGAAAGAATCCTAAAGCGGTGCGGTCTTGGATGTAAAATCCTTGACCCAAAAGTTTGAATTGATGTATTTCGGTGCGATAGGAAAAGAATCCTAAAGCGAGTGCGGTCTTGGATGTAAAATCCTTGACCCAAAAGTTTGAATTGATGTATTTCGGTGCAATAGGGAAAGAATCCTAAAGCGGTGCGATCTTGGACGTAAAATCCTCGACCCAAAATGTTTGAATTTGATGTATTTCGGTGCGATAGGAAAAAAAATCCTAAAGCGGTGCGGTCTTGGACGTAAAATCCTCGACCCGAAGGTTTTGAATTTTGGTGTATTTCGGTGCGATAGGAAGAGAATCCTAAAGCGGTGCGATCTTGGATGTAAAATCCTCGACCCAAAAGTTTTGAATTTTGATGTATTTCGGTGCGATAGGAAGAGAATCCTAAAGCGGTGCGGTCTTGGATGTAAAATCCTCGACCCAAAAGTTTTGAATTTTGATGTATTTCGGTCTGATAGGAAGAGAATCCTAAAGCGAGTGCGGTCTTGGATGTAAAATCCTCGACCCAAAAGTTTTGAATTTTGGTGTATTTCGGTGCGATAGGAAGAGAATCCTAAAGCGGTGCGGTCTTGGATGTAAAATCCTCGACCCAAAAGTTTTGAATTTTGGTGTATTTCGGTGCGATAGGAAGAGAATCCCAAAACGGTGCGAGTCTTGGATGTAAAATCCTCGACCCAAAAGTTTTGAATTTTGATGTATTTCGGTGCGATAGGAAGAGAATCCTAAAGCGGTGCGGTCTTGGATGTAAAATCCTCGACCCAAAAGTTTTGAATTTTGATGTATTTCGGTGCGAGAGGAAGAGAATCCTAAAGCGGTGCGGTCTTGGATGTAAAATCCTCGACCCAAAAGTTTTGAATTTTGATGTATTTCGGTGCGAGAGGAAGAGAATCCTAAAGCGGTGCGGTCTTGGATGTAAAATCCTCGACCCAAAAGTTTTGAATTTTGATGTATTTCGGTGCGATAGGAAGAGAATCCTAAAGCGGTGCGGTCTTGGATGTAAAATCCTCGACCCAAAAGTTTTGAATTTTGATGTATTTCGGTGCGAGAGGAAGAGAATCCTAAAGCGGTGCGGTCTTGGATGTAAAATCCTCGACCCAAAAGTTTTGAATTTTGATGTATTTCGGTGCGAGAGGAAGAGAATCCTAAAGCGATGCGGTCTTGGATGTAAAATCCTCGACCCAGAGATTTGAATTTGATTTGATTGAGACTTGAAATGCGGAAAGATTGAATTTGAGATTTGGAAGGATGAGTTTGAACTCGATTGAAATTTGATTTAAGATTTGATTTGAAATTTGAAAGATCAAGTTTGAAACTTGATCGAGATTGGATTTGGATTTTGATTGAGAATTTGATTTGAGATTTGGGAAGATCAAATTTGAAATTTGATCGAGAGTGGATTTGGAATTTGATTGAGAATTTGATTTTGAAGTTTGGAAGGATGGAATTTGATTTTGAAGTTTGAAAAGATTGAAATTTGATTCGGAATTTGGAAAGATTGAATTTGAGATTTGTGTTGATTTCGTTTATCTTTTAATGGTTCAAATTTTATTTTGTTGTTTATTTAATGTTCATGTGAACTTGGTATTTGTCATTTTTCGGATTTTTTTTTAGAAAGTTTTCTTTTATTCTCTTTTTTCTTTTACGTTCTTTGTTCGAAGTTCATTTAACTTTAATGGCGTTTCCCAATCAATTTGCACAAAAGAGGTGAAGGCCAAAACGTGACATGGTCACTTTCATTCCAATCATGTTGAAAATACGTCGTACGACTCGATGCGGAATATATTTCATACAATCCATGTAGACTCGAAACGGATGTTGTGTATGATCTTTGTTGATCCATCAAAAGAATCATCTGTCAAAAATCCATGTACGAATAGTGAGGTACATGGTCGATAACATCACCTTCCAAGCCATCCTTGGCAAGGATGCTGAGTTGGATGTACATTGGAGGTGTGATATTTCCTATGTAACTCACGGCTCGTAAGGCGGAGGTTCTCTAGCTCCGGATGCGGTTGGAAATGGTAAGGTATTTTCTTTGTCGTCCATCCTCACGAAAGTAGCGAGATTCGCTCCATTGGCACCCCGGTATGCGATGCTTTGCGATATACGCTCCGTTACCTTGCAATATCATGACGGAACCCACCGGTAAAGGTATCTTCTGCGGCCCTCGGAACTCACCGGGCACTGCTATCCGGAGGTCGGATCCGAACATGATGTTGCACTCATTCAAGAAAGAGACCGTGCGAAAGGTCGACGAAGTCGTGGTGATCGATATGTGGGGGTATGCGGTCACCCTGTTTGTAGATGTTGATAATGCGGCTATTGGGTATGCAATCTGCGGCGGTACCCTCCATGTTATCGATCTTTTTACCATTCTCTTGATAACTAATGGCATCGGATCTACTTGCCCATGACGAAGTATTCCGGTGGGTTTCCTTTTAAGTCTTCGAGCAAAGTTGTAGCGGCATCCGCATTGTATTGTGATTCTTCCTTTCCACGGCATCCATCTCGGGGTTACGAGTATGTGTTTTCCCTCGGGCGGCTGCTCGGCCCATTCTTTTCGGATCCGGATACGGTCCACGATTTCTTTGTTGTTCATACTGCGAGAATACGTCGGTGTGTAGCTCGAGGCCTTCTAGTATGTTGATTCTTCTTCCTTTAATTCTCTCGAAGTATTCGAAAGTTTTCTTTTCAACATTCGCATCTTCTCCGGCTCGTATTCGGAATGATGCTGAGATGGCGAGGCCTTGTGACATATTGTGGGATATATGGTTCAATCCCTTCACGTTCCCACCGCATACCTCGGCTCCTCGGGGATGATGTACGTCGGGACATCCCCGGGGTTGCTCTGCCAACAAGGTCATGCTGCTACTGGTGGTTCTATCCGGTGGCGTGGTAGCCTTCTTTCTTCGATCTTACGGAGATTTCCACGGTTCTTTCGTTATTGTAGGAGGCTGGCCTCCTTTCTTCGAGTTCTGGTGAGCCGGTGTCCTTGAAATGTGTGTGCTTGGCATTAGCGATTGTCTCGTCGCGCGGTCCGCGGCTAGTTTTGTTAACATTTTACGGATGCGGCGATTCTTATTTCTTCGTTGCGTGGGTGTGAGAGTAGCCCTCCGAACTTCTTGAATCTCGCTGGGCGCGGCGGCGGCAAGCTCGCCCTCATTTGTAGTGACTACGGACTTCATTTTCTTGTCTTCTTCGGTGTTTGCTTTTCTTTTCTTGTTGTTGGATTGGTGGCTTGGGCCACCCACTTTCATCCTTTGTCTGCCGGGTAGTTCTTCTCGGTTAGCGGGACCCGGTCACTTTCCTCGTCTTGTAGGCTGCTGGTGCGAAATGCGAGTCGATCTCGATTATCGCTCCATCTTTCACCCTCTTTTCATCGAGTGCGAGGCTTACGCCATTCTTAAAGTTCAAGACCAACCGCCGATTCGACATTTCCCTGTGAAAAGACAAGGAAAAGGATCAGGGGCTGTACTAAGAACAAGAACATTAAGAAAATGTTTATTAAAGATACATTTTTTATTATTCTTATATTTTGAAATTTAACAGGAATGAAGTAGGATAAGATGAGGGAAGAGATTTTGATTTGAAAAAGGAAACAAGGAAAACTTAATTATCATGATTTTATTTATCTTAGCACATTTTATTATTTTTGGGTTCGGACCCGACCACGAGTAATTACTTCACCAGTGTTTCTTAGGGATGAAGAATTCATTCCTTCGAAACATCGAGGTAGCGTAATATTTTTTCAAGTATCGTCCGTTGATTGGAAGCATATGTCGTTCTCCACGGCAATTCACTAGGCGGTAGGAACCCCACGAGTATCTTGCTTCAACCATGAAACGGTCCTTCCCAGTGGGTTCAAATTTTCCTCCTATCTTGCGGTGTGCGAGAATAGGTCTCTTGAGAACGAGAACTAAGTCACCAACTTTGAAGGTTCTTGGGCGGACCGGTTTGTCATGGGCTTGAACCATCTTAGCTTGGTATAGTTCTAAATTCGTTGTCTTTGCAAGTCTTTTCCCTTCCAAGCTTTCTAATTCTTCGAGTCGTAGTACGGCGTTTTCTTCGTCGTGATCTTATTTGCAATTGCAATTCGAGTGAAGGAAGGCTTGAACCTCTAAAGGTAACCTTGCCTCGGACCCATACACGGAGCGTAAGGTGTAGCTTGAGTAGGGGTTACGAAGGTTGTCCGGTAGGCCAGTAAGGCTTCTAACAATTTCTCGTGCCAATTTCTCTTATTATCGTCCGAGGTTTTCTTTAAGATTTGAACGAGAGTTTTATTAAAAGCCTCGGCGAGGCCGTTTGCTCTTGGGTAGTAAATTGTCGAGTATCGCCGGTCGATTACGTGTCTCCGACAAAATTGTTGATTTGTGTGCTTCGAATGCGGACCCATTATACGAGATGATCTGCGCGGCACTCCGAAACGGTAGACAACTTGGTTCTTGAAAAGCGTAGCACGTGGTGTGCTTTCACTTCTCCAAGTGGAGCTAGCACTGCACTTGGAAAAGTAATGCTGTAGCTGCAAGAATGAAACGATGTCCTTTTGAAGATGGTGGTTCTATCGGACCCACTATATACGTGCCCCAACATTCGAATGGCCACGACGCGATTGTCGGGTGTAGCACATTTGGAGGTTGGTGTCGAACCACTCCGTGCACTTGGCATTGGTGACGGCTCTTGGCGATTTTCATGCGGTCGGTCATCATCGAGGGCCGAGTAGTACCCTAGTCTTTTAATTTTCATTTTCATCTTTGGACCAGGCGAGTGAGCGCCACGAGTCCTGAATGCACCTCTTTAACAATTTCACGGGCCTCGGACCCGCTTAGGCACCTTAGCCGCATTTGATCGAAAGACCTTACGTATAATGTGTTGTTTATTAATGCGTAGGACGAGTTCTTTTCTTGATCGATGGGCTAGCGACCTATCGTCTGGTAGCTTTCTGTTTGCGGGTAGTCCATCGATGGCTGTCGCCTGATCTTACGTGTTTTAAATCCTTCTTGCTAGTTGATTCTTTTTCTTTTTTCGATTTGTGTATCATGTATCATGTCGAGTTGTGATAGGACTGACGTCAGTGAGCTGACACTTCCATCGATTCATCTTGCAAACGGGCAAATTCTTTTGCGAGACGGGCTAAAGCATCTGCTCAAAGCATTCTCTTTTCTAGGAATTTTGTAGATTGTCACATTTGGAATCATGTTCAACAGTTTGTATGGCATCTTGGAAGTATTGTTCGAGTCTTGGTTTAAAAATCTGTATTGTCAGCGATACGTTGAATGATTAGCTTGTGAATCCCCGTAGATGTTGATGTACGTTATCCCAGTTTGAATGGTTAATTCCGATCCAGTTATGAGGGCCTCGTATTCGCTTCGTTGTTTGTACACGGTTACGTCGAGTGGTAGGAGTATCTTAACATCCCCCGCTCCGGTGTTATAAAGATTAGCCGATTCTGCCTTCACGGGCACTTATCACTTGCGATTCTTCGTCTTTGTGTCTTGAAGATGCTCCGTCGAAATACAATTCCCAACGTCGATCATCGGGGTCTTCTAGGCTCATTATTTGTTCATCGGCGGATCGTCATTGAGAGGAGATTCGGCGGCAAAGGGTGTCTTTGCGGAAGTACGCTAAGACTTGTCCCTTTACGGCACGCGAGAGGCACGAAAGTTATATCGAATTGCAATAATATCATTGACCATGCGGCAAGTACGCGGAAAGTGTTGGACGAGTCATCGAGTATTGCGATGGATTAAACTTCGAAATCGAGTTGACCTTATGAGAAAGCATGTAGTGCACGAGCTTTTGAGCGGCGAAGATCGGGGACGAACAATGCTTTTCGATTGCGGGATACCTTACTTCCGTCGGGAGTAAACGACGGCTTAAGTAGTAAAGAGCATTTTCTTTACCCTCATCATTGACACAGGCTAACGGGGCTCAGAGAGTCGTCTAAAGCCGCGGTGTAAAGTATCGGCGGTCTACACGAGGCCGAGGGCTGCTAAGACGGGAGGTGTCATTAAATATTGTTTAATGTCTTCGAAGGCCTTACGGCATTTCTCTTCCCGAAATAAATTTGGCGTCCTTTTTAACTAGTGTCGAGAAAGGTGACACCTACTGACGGGTTTGAGATAAAGCGTCGAAGATATGCCGGCTTCCCTTGAAAAGATCGTAGTTGTTTTAAGGTTTTGGGAGGCGGCATTTCTAAGATGGCTTTAATCTTCTCCGGGTCGATTTCAATTCCACGATGTCGGACAACGAATCTAAGAATTTCCGGAGGTGACGCCGAAGGCGCATTTTAAGGGATTCATCTTAAGGTTAAATTGTCTTAATCGTTCGAAAACAATTCTCAAATCATACGGTGGTTTTCCTTTACTTTGCTTTTGATGACGACATCGTCCACGTAGCACTCGACTTGATTGTGGATGAGATCATCAAAAATTCTTGTCATTGCTCTTTGGTAAGTTGCTCCTGCGTTCTTCGGTCCAGAATGGCATCCTTTGTGTAGCAAAATACTTCGATCGGCGTTCGAATGTTGTAAGCTTTTCATCTTACGGAGCCATTTTTATCTGGTTGTATCACGAAGATCCATCCATGAATGAGAATATTTCATGTGTCGAAGCAATATCGATCATCGGTTACGGAATCGGTAGAGGGAATTCATCTTTTGGACATGCCTTGTTTAAATCTGCTGAAGTCCACACAAATTCGATACGACCATTCTTCTTTACGGTGGCACCACATTGGCTAGCCGAAGTCGGGTATTGTTCTTCACGGACAAATTTAGCGTCTATTAGCTTTTTAACTTCGGCTATGACTTGTTGTTCGATTTCCGGACGCATTCTTACGGGACCTTGTCGGCTGGAGCAGTAGGATCCACTCCTAACTTATGGTGCAACCTGCGGGGCTAATCCGGCATTTCATCGTAGTTCCAAGCAAAACGGTCCTTAAATTCCATTAACAATTTGATTATTTCTTCGGAGTCTTCTTTGTTGAGTAAGGAGCTAACAAAGGTAGGTCTGAGGCTCTTCGCTAGTACCCGAGTTAACTTCAGTTAACTCATCTATTGTAGATTTGATTTCTTCTTCGAATTACGGTGGAGCGTCTCGATTTGTAAATCTTCGAGTTTGTACTGTAGTTTCCATGCGGTTTTCATTGGATTTGCAAGTGACAACCAAGCAAAATTCGGTATCGTCAGCGACCCCTACATGTCGAATCAGAGTCCATACTTTGAATTGGGAGGACGGCGGAGTTATTCCATAACTTTTCAAAATGTTGTGATTGGCCTTTTGTCCATTGTCGAGGTAAGAAACCACGTTGCATTAAATTTTGAACACGGGGAGAGTACCACTCAAAAGGTAATTCCATTAATTCGATGAAGTGACATCTTCGAATTGTACATTATTTTCGAGTTTTGGAGGAAGAAGCACCACGGTAGAATTTGATCGGCTTTGCACCGTCACTACGTACCTCTTTGACCTCCATACCCTCGATCTTATTAGAATGGATCGGAGTTAGGGTCATAGTATGTACGTAGTGGTTAATCTTCTCGTACATTGATTTGTATTCTTCGTTCTTTTCATCTTCGAGGGAGATCTTGTATTGCGGCTTCTTTCGACTTATTGTTCTTGCTTCTTGCTTGATTTCTTTTTCTTCTTCAGAACTATCATCCCGATCGACATTGATGGTTGGTTTCTTACATCCGATTGTCCTAGTGTCTCTGCCACGGCCTCGTCCCCGGCCTCGACCTCGGATGCGAGTTGTGGAGAAACCTTCACCATCTCGCGGAAGGGAGTGGTGAGTGGTTGTTGGACTAGAACTTCGGGTTCTTCGTTGTCACGAACTTTCTTTGCTTCATTTGTTATGGTATCTACGGAGAAGATTGTTTTCTTTGGCGGTGCATAATAAGTTGCATCTTCATGGATTCCAATTTCATGTACGGAGAATGGTTGTAAGTCTCCTTTGATGCCTTTGTTCCCCTCCATCGTAATATTTGATGCAGCGATGCGGAGATGATGGTACCATCCTGTTTTCATGTATCCATGGTCGGCCCGAGTAGAGCGTTGAACGACGTTTCGAATCGATTATATGAAATTTTGCGGTTGTCTTTGCTAAATCACCGGTCTTCATCGGTAGCGTTATTGACCGAGGGCTCTTTCTCCTTTACGGTTGAATCCTCTTAATAACATTTTGTCGGCCTCGAGCTCGCGAGCATCGATTTCCGAGTATGCTTGGTGTTCGAAGACTCATTATATTGATTGATGCTCACTGGATCCACCAATACTGCGGGAGCGTAAACTTCCCGATTGTAGCTGAAATGTACAACGGTCGGTTGTGATACAGCTGTCCCAAGTAGTAGGTCATTGTACGTGAAGGTAACACCTCGTTGTTCCTTTAACGAAGCAAGCCTCATCCAAGGAATCTCCGGCCATTTGAGCTAAGCGAATTTCCGGATCGAAGTAAGGCCTTGATCAGAGCTTCCCTCATCTCCTTTGATAAGATGAGAGCATCGTAAATGCTCAGTTTGGCCGGTAGTTTCCTAAGATGGGCTAGCACGTTGTAGTCCACTTTGTTCTCCTGCGTCTCGGCTTCTTCTCGAATGGGTATTTCTTCTGCTGGGGTTGGTTCTTCTTGAACAACCACACAGCTTTCCTTTGTCTTTTGGACCCATTCTTGGAGGTAGAACTTTTCCACTTCTTAGGTTGACTTCGTAATTTCTTCGAATCTAGTATTGAGTTTGTCGGTGTCTCCTCACGAATCGGAATGGCTGGCTCTTACGGATTATCTTCCAAATACGAAGGCTCTAACTCTCATTGTAGCTGGAGCTCCTCGAAACTCACGAGATAGATCCGTTGCTTGTTGAACTCTCGTAGCCTCCTTGATGGATGCCTTCTTCGTCATTTTGATCGTCGAGATCTTGTATGATTTGAGAATTGTTGTTGGTATCGAAATCGACGCTCGGATTGTCGCTAGTTACGTAATCGTTAGAAACAGTCGAAAACGTAGCCAACGCCATCACCCTTATCATTATATGATCCCACGAAGTGAGCGAGATAATCATACAAAATCGGAGGTTCGAGGATTTCTCCCCGAATCGGAAACAACTATCTAGGATAAGCGGCCCCTAGTCGCCTTAGGAGTCTCGGTCCCCTCTTCTTCGTCGATTTTCTTCTTCTCTTCGATTGTCTCTGTCGAGGTGGTTCTTCTATCGCAAGTGATAGTACGGCTTAACGAGGTCTCGAACTACGAATTGAAGCTCGCACAGAAGCGGTTCGGATGTTGTCTAAAATCTTCTTCGAAGATCTCGTCGAGGCGGTAGTCCATCCATCGTCGGTTGCATAGGGATCTATCGGAATGACGGGATCGGTTGAGATAACATTGACGGAACCTCCTTTACGGGGTTCCTTCATGTACTCCTTCGGGATTGTTATATTTCCTTTCAGAAGGTTGTCGTTGAGCCGACTTTTGAAGGTAATGCGGTCTTCTATCTTGTGCCCAGAGCATTCGATGGTAGGGGCAAAAGTTGGGATCACCTTTCTTGTTGACTTCCTCACGAGTCTTTTGGGCTCTGCGAGTTGGAAATGCAGAGTTTTCATTAAGCTACGGAACATCTTTGAGTCTTGCTTCATTTTTGAACGGATATTCTCTGCTCGAAGCTCCCTCGATGTACGTTGCGGACGAGACGGTTGTTCATGCTGTGGAGGCAGTCGATAGTTGGACCGGGGTTCTTTGGTAATTTTGTTGTGGTTCTTGCGGCCGTTACGGTGGTATTTGCATCGGTTGTTTGCCTTTGTCAGCTGCTGCAGCGACCCCAGATTTCTTTTCGAAAGTCTTCACCGAAGCCTGCTTGTCCAGTCTTGTCGGCAAAACTTAATTGCTTCGCCTCTTCTTGCAAGCTTCCGGCCTTGCTTAACAACTTCTCAAAAGTCTTAATAGTGAATCCCTTGAGGAGAAGTGCTTATCGGGCCGTGAATGCTTTTAAGCAAGATCTGGCTTGCATGTTGTTCTTGCGGTTGTGGTTCACACTTCATACTTAAATTTCTCCATCGAAGTATGTAATCCACTAGAGTTTCATTCGGCCTTTGTTTCTCTACCACTAAATCACCTATAGTGATGTGGTGCTTGAAGCTCCGACAAATCGCTTAATGAAGAGGCTCTCTAGCTACGAGAATGTCTTTACTGAGATCCAGTTGGGTAGTCGCATACCGGTCGAAGGCGATTCTGACGAGACGCTAACGAGCTGTCGGAAGAGTAGCGCATCGCTCCCGCCGGCATTGCAACAGGCGGCACGAAAGTGTGCAACATCTTGTCGGGGGTTCCGGTTCCGTCGAAGGTCTTAAACGGAGGTGGTACGAAGCCCTTTGGGTATTGGACGGCGTCGAATTCTTCGGGTAAGGTCTACCCGTCCGAATAGATGTCCCGTTCTTCGATTGTGCTAGGGCTTCTCGCTTTCTTTGTTCTACCGAGTTCTTGATATCCTTTTCGGGGATCATACTTTGTGTTGTATCCTTTTCAGTTGGTCATCCCCATTGACGGATGTAATCTCCTTTCCTCCGTCTACGATGTGAATGACTTACGGGGTGTCTCTCATGTGGTTGTACTTGACTTTGGAGAGTGGCTAGAGCTACGGCCATCTCTTCCATCCTCTTCGCCATTTGAGCGATCGTGTCGTCCTTTTCTGAAGGCTGTCTCTTCATCGGTTCAGGCTCCTCTCTTTACTGCGGTGCAGGGAGCACCTTGAGAAGATGATGAAGCTCGTGTCTCGACCATGTTGATTTCGCATATTCGTTGTCCATGAATTCCGATGAGTCGATCTCATCTCCGAACTTTCTTCTCTTTCTTTTGCCAGCCGTCGGATGTCGGTTCTCGACTTTTCCATGGCATCTTCTAGCGGAGCTTTACGTGTATCTTTGTGGTTGTCATGCGATGGTTGCGGGTCCTTTTCACGAGTCCCCTTCATCGCGGTAGCACTTTCTTCGGATTCCGGCCTCTGGCGAGACTTTCTTTCTCGAGTTGCTTGTTTCGGTCTCAGCTTGCCCCGTAGTGGGACGCCGCACCATCCTTCTAGCGACGGAAGGTCTATGACCGGATGGTCCATCGGCCAAATGCTTGGAAGGTGGTATCCTCCACTGTCTGTCAACACGATACTACGACGGGCGGGCTAGCCTTCATTCTCTTGCTTGGCTTTTCTATCATGACGGCGGGTTCTACTCGGGGCCCGAGACGGGATTTGGCGGCACCCGCCCTATCCTTCGTAGAATTTCCGACACGGGACGGTTTTCCTTCTTCGCTGGCTTTTACACCAAAGTTTGCGGTCGAGCGAAACGGCGTAGTTCTAGTTCTTTTCTTGCGGCTATCGTTGTAGTATGCGGGCGCGAGGTAATGTGGCGGCAATCTTGCGAACATTCTCCTCATCCTCTGCGGCGGAGAGGGGATGGAACCTGCTTCCTCCCAAAAGTGGTATGTAGTCGGGCGGTGGTGTATATTACGAGTAGCGGTGTATATTCGGCAACTGCGGAATTTCCTCGGGAAGGCGATCTCGGCGGCTACGGCTTCCACGGCGATCCTTCTATTTCTATTTCTTCTTTGGGTCTTTGTCGGCGAAGGAATCTTCGAGCTGGACCCGATTTCGAAGACGGAAGGTCTTACGGGAAGATCCAGTACCCTCCACGGTAACGGGTTTATCATAGTTACGGATTCCTTTCCCCTTTGATTTGGCAGAAGTCGGGGTAGGTGCGGAAACGACTAGACCGAGTGGGGGTAGTGAGAACGGTCCTCCTGCGGACGGCGGTACTCCTCCTAGTCGGGACCCTTTGCGGGGGAGGAAACTCTTGGGTCGACCTGAGGTTGAACTCGAGCGGTGATTCCTCGGCTTCGAGATACCTTGTTCGTCGGTGCGAAAGGGAGACGTCGGTGACCTTGACGTTCGTGTTTTCGAATCCACTGTCCGAATCGGATGACCCCGTTGTCGGGCGAGTTCATCCTTATAGACGGCGAAGTCCGATCCGTTGGTGAAGGAGAAAATCGGTTTCGGGGCTTCCATTTACGCGAGGTAGATTAGGATTTGTCAGTCCCAAGTTATGCTTCTTTTCTTTAGGACGAAAAGGAATTGAAAAGAGTCCGAACTCATTCTTTGTTCATGTATTTATAAAAAGAATCATTTGTTAAAAGAATCATTTATTAGAGGGTTTGTTTATTTAGAACGGAACGTTCAAAGGTGTAGAGAAGGTAAGGAAACCGATTCGAAAGGAAAAGAAAGTCTTAAGCGAGACTTCCCGACTCGAAGGATCACTCCTAAACTAACACTTATCGGGGGTCCACCCGCCTCGGAAATGAGGTAAAAGGATCTCGGAACCTCTCTGTTTAGGGGTGTCTAAACGGTGGCTCCTAAATCAGAGAGAATGTTGGCTATACTTGTTCGAAGATAGAAATGAACATAGTATTCCAACGGAAAGAAGGGTAGTTTGATCCATTAGGGACATGGATACACTACTGATTTTTGAAAACGGAATTATTTGATTATAATGGAGAGAGGAATATTCCCACGTGAGTCGCCAGAAATTGTCGGCATTATTTTTTTAGGGTTGTGTGTTTTATTTTGAAAAGTGGTCGCCTAACAGAAGTTGTGCGGCGAATTTTTATTTTAAATTTAATTTAAATATATATAATTTAGAAAGTAGTATTTGATTTTGAAAATAATTTTTAAATTTGAAAGTTTTAAGATATGAGATTAAACCGATCTCACATCCCCGAAATAGTTTATATAAACGAGCACCGCACCATGAGCCAGTATATCTATCCACTAAGGATAGACACCTACGCTTGATGGTGGGGCTCGATCGAATAAACTAGAAGTTTTGTGACATCCGTTTGGTTTGCGAACCGATTTTATAAGCGAACAAATTCCACAGCTTAATATGAAAGTATCGAAACGGGGTTTATATTACTGGGTTCTTTAAAATTCCATATAAGAGGCGAAGCCACTATAGTTAATTACATCTTAAGTGACGGGAATCACCTAAGAAAACTCTCGATAATAACCGATAATTCTGCTCTCGAAATTTCGAAGTTTAAGGTTTTCAAGATTGAATTTTGGAATTTCGATAGGGAATGGATCGAATTTTGGAACATTTTGTTTTGTGAATCCAAAGGAAGAGAGGTAGGAGAAATCAACGATTCGAAGTGAACTTCGATAATTTCCGACTATCTATTGTTTGTCTTGAATTTAGGAAAGTCTAATGTTTATTTGATATTTCGATCTTGCCGATTTCGATTAATTAGGGCTTATATTTGTATGATAAAATCAAACAAATAGCACTAGAAGATGTGAGGGTTTATTGTCGTATCGGACGACTACCTCGGAATCCTAAGACCGGTTAGGGCTTAATTTGCAATGCAAATGCTAACGAAGAGTTGAGGATTTATGTTGCACTAGGCGAGCTACCTCGAAGTCCTATGGCTTGGTTGTTTTAATTCTAGGAAAGTTTTCTTTGAAGTAGACTCGGGTTTTCTTCGATGACGATGGTCGTCTTTGCCCATCATGCTCAGAGCTCCTTGTTGTTGCGAGAGGTTTAGTTTTAGAAATCATAAATCGGGAGTTGAGAAAAGTGTTTTGGTTTAGAGAAAATCTTAATTTCCAGGTGTTTTTTATGTTTTATTTAAAACAAATCTTAAAGTTGATTATAACGACACCGGTTAAGATCCCGCGGTTCCATCCTTCGGCATCATTATTTTTATCGGATTCACTTAGTCCGGATGAATTTGCTAAACTCAGCTGAATGAGTTCCACACTTTCATTTAGGCCGTGGGAAATCCAGTTAGCAACACGTAGGTTACATCATCAGAGGTATTCCAGATCATCCAACGGGACGTTTTAATTTAGTTGTAATTGTAGTTTTGTGTTACTGTTTGTGATTAAATTTTGAGTTGTTTTATATTTTGAAATGTTGTGGCGGTGAATTTTATCTTGCGATGACTTTTAACTTAATTTTGGTTTCGGTTTTAGGGGCTATCCTAAAGGTGTGGGTTTTCATGCAACGGTTGTTTTATCATGCGAGAAAAATAAACGCGATTCTGATAAAGTAAATTGCGATAATGTAAATTCTTTGGAAAATAAATTGCGGGAAAGTAAATTGCAATAATACAAATGCGTACACTGGAGGGTCTTCCCGTCATCCTAACTGCACTTAAAACACAATTAGCATATTTAAGCGAGTTCTAGGTAAAGGCTAAGGGAAAGGTTATGGTTTTCTACCAAATTCCTAATCCTATGGCTAGTCGTTTCCTATGACGTCTAGGTTCTTTGTGTTTTGGTTTAAGGACGATTTTCTTCATCGAAGAATAATCGAATTCGATTGTTCTTATAAATGTCCTATCATATTGAGAAAGTGCTTAAGAAGGATCTTAAACATCTTTTCGATATTTGCAGGATTGTTTTAAGTTGAAATGAATTTAATTATACAAATGAATTAATCGTCAAAAATTTCAAGTTTTGTTAACTTGCTCGAGTGAACTAGGACATTTGAATATCCTATGAGTGAAGTGACACTTCATTTAATGTTTTATTTAGGAGCTATAATAACTAAAGCTTTCGAGGGTAAGTTAGTATTCAAATGATTTGGTTTAAGTTAAAGAGTTTAAATTTGGAATAGTGTTCAAGTTGTTTTTTTTTTTTTAAATTTATTTTCTTTCTGTTTTAGGTGATGTTATATTTAATTCAATTTAATTTAATTGAGTTTTAATTTAGTTTAACATAGTTAAATTTAATTTGATTTGGTGTTTAATTAATTTGATTTGATTTAACTTTAATTTAATTATTTAATTTAATTTAATTTAATTTAATTGTTTAATTTAATTTAATTTAATTTTAATTATTTAATTTAATTTAATTTAATTGTTTAATTTAATTTAATTTAATTTTAATTTAATTTAATTTAATTTAATTTAATTGTTTAATTTAATTTAATTTAATTTTAATTTAATTTAATTTAATTTAATTTGTCTTAATTTAATTTAATTATTAAATTTAATTTAATTTTAATTTAATTTATCTTTAATTTACTTTATTTTTAATTTTAATTGAAATTTTTGAAAGAGTTTAATAATTTGACTTTAGTTTAATGATTAAGTCTTTTAATATTTTGAATTTGAATTATCATTTTAATTAAGAGTTGAATATTAATGAGATGATTAATTTAGGGATTTTTAAATTAAAGAATAAATCTCTTCCTAATAAATATCCCTTATTTTAATGATTCGATTTTATTATTCTTCAAATTTAATCCATTATTTAATTAAAGTTTAATCATTTTGAAATTGTTTAATGGGTTTCTACCCTTTAATTATTTAAATTTCAATCATCCAAATCAGATTAGGATCAAATATTTTACTTGTTAATTTTTATTAAACCTAAAGTTTTAATTAAGGATTAAAGATTTTAATTACTATTTTACCCTTTAAGCTTAATAATTTCATAACTCACTAAATTAAACTTAAATGAATTTGAAATTTTTATGTAACTTCACTCATATGTCGATAAAGACATGAGAGGAGAAAATGTGATTTTTTTCTGTATTTAATTTATTTATATAATTATTTTTGGTGGAAAATAGAGATTTTCGAGGAAAATTTGATAACATGACCAAAAGAAAGTTTACTGTCCTTAAGAAAATTAGGGGACATTCCTAATGACCAGAGAAGCACTTGGACCAATTTTGGTGATTTTTTGAATTATATTATTTTTATTATAATTATTTTGAGTTTTGGAGTGTTAATTAATTTAAAAATAAAATAAATGTTGAAAAATGAATTTTATATTTTTCAAAAATCTCTACTGATATCAAGAAACCGAGAGAATCAAATTTTGCAATTTTCTGATTTTTCTATGATTTATAATAATTATTTTAGTGAAAATGCTAGAAAATACATTTTTTTTAATTTTAAAATTACCCTAGGGCTTTAAAATTCAATATCTCACTAAATAGACCTAGGAAAAATGTGGGATTTGTTCTAAGTGATTAAAATTCAAAATGTGACATTTTGGTGAATTTTATTATTTTTGTGATTTTTATTATTTTTTAATTATTAAAAATATTAAAATATTATTAAAAATTAACTTTTTTAGAAAATTGAAATTTTAATTTTCTTAGGTTCCCCTGATATCAGAGAGGCTCCAAAACCAATTTGGTGAATTTTTGAAAAGTATTTTAAAAGTTATGAATTTTTAAAGTTTAAAATGGCTAAGTGACTTAATCGACCCAATTAGTAGGGCTAACCAGAGTCCAATTGATTTCAAATTTTTATGGTAGATTCCTCTGATCCTAAAGGTCAGTGGAGAATTGATTTCAAGTCAATTTGATACCTGGTTAACTCTAATTAATTAAAGACCTATTTTGGGTGTTTAAGCCGATTAGAGTTCGTTTTAAATGAACTAAGTCAAAACCTATTTTTCCTAGGGTTCTCTGGTCGTAAGGAACATCACCAAATTTTCCTAGAATTTATTTCACAACATGCTATTTACTTGGAATTAAAATACTCAAAACGGTGACCTGAACTTGAAAAATCGAGAACTCCTCATAGGGATGGCCTCTGACTTTGGAAAATTCGGGGAATGTTCCCAAATTCAGAGGCTTAAAAGCCCTATGGTCTCATGCCATGGTGAATTGTATGCATGCATGGAGAATTAAAACAATGCAGAGAGTAAATAAATCATAAAAAATAAAATATTTGATGAAATTAAGTGATTTCTTTTTCACATTATTCTCCTCTGTTCACTGAGCAAGAGGGTATTTTTATTTTATTTTTGTGATTTTTCTACACAAAGATATGGATTTTTGAAGTTTAGGGAATTAAATAAATAAGAAAATACCCTATTTATCTATTTATCCACGCGGCGCCGCGTCGGCCTCGGCGGCTCCGAACGCACGCGCGTCGCGCTGTGATTCGGCGCCGCCATCGAGTCGGCGGCCGGGCCCCGCGGTTCTCGTACGCGTTTCTGGTCAGACGCGATCCGGCCGTCCGTGCGCGCGTGTATCGAATGGACGGCATCCGTTCATCGTCCCCAGTGTTCTCACCGAGAGCGCGTCCACACTAAATCCTACAGATCTCACTCGATTCTCGATGGATTTTTACGTTCTTATACTGCATGGATTCGTCTCGAAGAGACGAACACATCTATACGGTTAACATGCATTGGAACTAAGGCATTTGAAATAGAGAATCTTCAGAAGCTCGGGATGAAGAGTTAGCTCATACCTTGGCTCAGAGAAGTGTGGCTTCGATCTGAGAGTTGTTGCACCTTCGATTGGGTCTGGCGAGCTCCGGATGAAGTCTCACAGTGCAGTGAATTGTACTGGATATGATTTCGACCAAGCCCGATCACAAAGCTTGGAGGTTTGGAGCAGCTCGGGTGGCATGGAGATGGGGCTTTTGATGGTGGACACCTTCCCTTGGTACGAGTGAAGGTGTAGAGCCAATCAATTTGGGAATTGGCTCCTTTGTGGAGAAGTGTCTGGTTTTGGGTGGAATTTGACTACGAAATTGAGCTTACGAGAGGAGAAATGGCGGGGGGATCTCGTTGGGGATCGAGTGCTCTAAGAGTGGAGAAGGGTGCGGAACAATTTTGGCGAGTTTTGGCAAGGTTTGTGCTTGGCTCCTCTTATGGCCGAGAGGGGTGGAGTTTAAATAGAGTGGTGCGGGAGGCCTCCCGGGGGAGTTAGGGCTTGGGATCGAGTTGCTCGCGGTGAGGAGAAGAACGGCCATGGTGGCCATTGGGCATGGGGCGGCTCGGCGAGGTGGAATTCCAAAGTTGGCTCACATGTGAGCTCTCGGGTGTGGTGTTTTCCGGCGATCCGGGCGGTGGCCGGCGGGCATGGGTCACCATCTTGACCGGGGAGGTCGGGGCTTGGCAATGGTGAAGTCGGTGGGTTTGGACATGTGTAAAGTGTTTGAATTAAAATGGAATGGGGAGGGGTCATTTTGGCTTGAGAGTGGTCAACCCATTGGTTTGGGTTGGGTTCACCTCCCCATGGCTGGTCTTGGGTGAGAAGATCGGCTAGGCTAGGCTAGTCGAAGGTGGTGATGTCCTTATCCGAGAATATTTGGATTAAATCTTGGTTAAGGGGAGACATGCTTAAGGTTAATGACTTTTAGGAGATGGTTAAAGGACCTCCTCCTTTTGCCATTAATGGCATGGTCACATGCCAAACTTTCATGGCTTCATATGGCTTGTGAATGGCTCATCCTTGGCTCCATTTGGCTTGGGAAAAGCTTGGGTCGATTTCATGAAAATGGGTTTTAAGAATTTTGGATGTTTTGATGGAAATTTGTATGAAACTTGATTTGGAATAATTTGATGGTGATTTTAGGACTTAGGTAATGGATTTAATTAAATGGATGACAAATGGAGATGTCATGTGGGCTTTAGGGTAGATTTGGGCTTTTGAATTTTGAAGGAAATGGGCTTTTAGAAAGGTTTAAGGGAAGTGGGCTTTTAAGTTTATGAATGTGTTCATGGATGAAAATTTTTGTAAAAGGTTGGGCCAAATAATTGTTGGTTTAGCTCATGGATGTGTCATGAGTAACTTGAAGCAAATTTGGGGTAGTTTGGGCTTGAATTGGGTTGGATTTGGATTCTTTTGGTGAATGGGCCAATATAGGTCCAGAATGGGCCAAGTTGGGCCAATGTTGGGCTAGGGTTGAAATTTATGTAGAATTATTGTTGAGAAGTGTTTATGGGAGTGTTTCAAAGAGGTTTTGACTTTGGTTGGGCTTTGATTTTTGGGGTTTGGGTTCATTTGGGTTAGGTTTGGGCTTAGGTCGAAAAATGGGCCTTAAGGTCAAAAGTGGAATTGGATCCAAATGTCAATCAAATTGGACTTGGATTTGGTCTAAATTAGTATTAGGAATGTTGAATTGAAGTTTAGAATTGAATTGGACCAAAATTGGGGTCAATTGGATAGGTTTGGTTTGACATTGGGTTCACTTTGGATTAAAATGGGTCGAATTGGGGGTTTTGACAAAAGTAGGGTAAATTGACAAAATTGGCCCATGGTGTAGTTGGACAAAATGAAATTGGGAATATTTGGGATTTTCTGGAATTTTCTGGGAATTTTTTGAATTTTTGGATTTTTAGGCAAGAAGGGTATTTTGGGTTATTTGGAGGGTATTGGGAGGTTTTCTTGGAATTTTTGGTATTTTTGGGTATGGATGATCAATTTGAGTGATGTGGAGGTGTTTGGGATTGATTTTGGAAAATTTTAGGTAATTTGGAAATTTTGCAAAAATTTGGGTAATTTGAGGTTTTGGGTAGGTTTAGTAGGTGTAGGGTCCGGGGGTCAAAAATTGAAAATTTGGGAAATTGAAGATTGGGTGAATTTGAGTGGGGTGAAATCATTTTGGTTGAGCCATGAAGCCATTTCAAGCCCATATGAGCCATGAAAGGACTCATTTGAGGCATTATTTATGTTGTTCCTAACCTCTTGCGCGAGGGCTTAGGGGTTAAGGACCATCCATGTGAATCACCTACATGAGTCGGGAGGTCAAGTTGGGTATGGGTGTGGTTTTAGGAAGTGTGTGGAAATGTAGTGTGTAAGTGTAGTGTAAGTCGGCCCCTTCACCGGACCGAGGCCGCCCGGGGCGGTCTAAGGCGAAGAGTCCTATAGGAACTCATCCTTTAAACTTCCGCATTTGATTTCGACCCTCTAGGTGATTAGGGGTCTATAGTCGAGTTTGTGGAGTTTGCGGGGAGTTTAGAAGTGGTTTGAATTTCTAAAAGGCGGGTCCCGATTCTAGTCCTCTAAGATAGTCGAAAGGAAAAGCCTGAGGCTAGATCTACAGCACTAAAAGAAGAAAGGAAGACCTCATCGAAAATGAGGTCGACAAATGGACCCCCGATAGGTGTGGTGAGTGACGGAGCACACGCGCGTATTGGTGTTGGCCGAAGCGATCAACAAAACCAACACGGATGTCAGTGACGAACTTAGGACGAAGTAGAAGAGTTTCTGTGCGGGGAGTGTCAAGTATATCTCTGGAGCCAGGAGATTCTTGAACTCTCGGCAGGGAAAGGAAAAGGAGGTAAATCCCAAATCACATGATGCGAGGAATTTCGATTTAGATTTTATTTTGTTTCAATTTATGTTTTGATGTGTGAGTTTAAATTTTAGTTTGGAGTTTCGATTTAGATTGAAGTTTTGTCGAAATTAATTTGAGGGATTTGATTTGAAATGAAAATTAGGATTTTGAGGTTTTAGATGTAACATCTCCGACCTCGAAAGAAAATTGAATTGATTAGATTGAATCGTTGCAATGAGAAGATATCTCGGAGCAAAGTGGTGTTGGATGTAAAATCCTTAACCTCGAAGTTTGATTTTGATGTGATGTATTTCATTGCGATAGGGAAATGATCCTAAAGCGATGCGGTCTCGGATGTAAAATCCTCGACCCAAAGGTTGAATTTTGATTTGATGTATTTCGGTGCGATAGGGAAAGAATCCTAAAGCGGTGCGGTCTTGGATGTAAAATCCTTGACCCAAAAGTTTGAATTGATGTATTTCGGTGCAATAGGAAAAGAATCCTAAAGCGAGTGCGGTCTTGGATGTAAAATCCTTGACCCAAAAGTTTGAATTGATGTATTTCGGTGCGATAGGGAAAGAATCCTAAGCGAGTGCGGTCTTGGACGTAAAATCCTCGACCCAAAATGTTTGAATTTGATGTATTTCGGTGCGATAGGAAAAGAATCCTAAAGCGGTGCGGTCTTGGACGTAAAATCCTCGACCCAAAAGGTTTTGAATTTTGATGTATTTCGGTGCGATAGGAAGAGAATCCTAAAGCGGTGCGGTCTTGGATGTAAAATCCTCGACCCGAAAAGTTTTGAATTTTGATGTATTTCGGTGCGATAGGAAGAGAATCCTAAAGCGGTGCGGTCTTGGATGTAAAATCCTCGACCCAAAAGTTTTGAATTTTGATGTATTTCGGTGCTGATAGGAAGAGAATCCTAAAGCGGTGCGGTCTTGGATGTAAAATCCTCGACCCAAAAGTTTTGAATTTTGATGTATTTCGGTGCGATAGGAAGAGAATCCTAAAGCGGTGCGGTCTTGGATGTAAAATCCTCGACCCAAAAGTTTTGAATTTTGGTGTATTTCGGTGCGATAGGAAGAGAATCCTAAAACGGTGCGATCTTGGATGTAAAATCCTCGACCCAAAAGTTTTGAATTTTGATGTATTTCGGTGCGATAGGAAGAGAATCCTAAAGCGGTGCGGTCTTGGATGTAAAATCCTCGACCCGAAAGTTTTGAATTTTGATGTATTTCGGTGCTGATAGGAAGAGAATCCTAAAGCGGTGCGGTCTTGGATGTAAAATCCTCGACCCAAAAGTTTTGAATTTTGATGTATTTCGGTGCGATAGGAAGAGAATCCTAAAGCGGTGCGAGTCTTGGATGTAAAATCCTCGACCCAAAAGTTTTGAATTTTGATGTATTTCGGTGCGATAGGAAGAGAATCCTAAAGCGAGTGCGGTCTTGGATGTAAAATCCTCGACCCGAAAGTTTTGAATTTTGATGTGATTTCGGTCGTAGGAAGAGAATCCTAAAGCGGTGCGATCTTGGATGTAAATCCTCGATCTGAATAGAGATTGAATTTGAATTTGATTGAGACTTGAAATACGGAAAGATTGAATTTGTGGAGATTTGGAAGGATGAGTTTGAACTCGATTGAAACTTGATTTAAGATTTGATTTGAAATTTGAAAGATCGAAGTTTGAAATTTGATCGAGATTGGATTTGGATTTTGATTGAGAATTTGATTTTGAAATTTGGGAAGATGGAATTTGAAATTTGATCGAGAGTGGATTTGGAATTTGATTGAGAATTTGATTTTGAAGTTTGGAAGGATGGAATTTGATTTTGAAGTTTGAAAAGATTGAAATTTGATTCGGAATTTGGAAAGATTGAATTTGAGATTTGTGTTGATTTCGTTTATCTTTTAATGGTTCAAATTTTATTTTGTTGTTTATTTAATGTTCATGTGAACTTGGTATTTGTCATTTTCGGATTTTTTTTTTAGAAAGTTTTCTTTTATTCTCTTTTTTTCTTTTACGTTCTTTGTTCGAAGTTCATTTAACTTTAATGGCGTTTCCCAATCAATTTGCACTAAAAGAGGTGAAGGCCAAAAACGTGACATGGTCACTTTCATTCCAATCATGTTGAAAATACGTCGTACGACTCGATACGGAATATATTTCATACAATCCATGTAGACTCGAAAACGGATTGTGTATGATCTTTGTTGATCCATCGAAAGAATCATGCATCGAAAATCCATGTACGAATAGTGAGGTACATGGTCGATAACATCACCTTCCAAGCCATCCTTGGCAAGGATGCCGATTGGATGTACATTGGAGGTGTGATATTTCCTATGTAACTCGCGGCTCGTAAGGCGGAGGTTCTCTAGCTACGGATGCGGTTGGAAATGGTAAGGTATTTCTGTTGTCGTCCATCCTCCTGAAAGTAGCGAGATTCGCTCCACGGCACCCACGGTATGCAATGCTTTGCGATATACGCTCCGTTACCTTGCAATATCATGACGGAACCCACGGTAAAGGTATCTTCTGCGGCCCTCGGAACTCACCGGGCCTGCTATCCGGAGGTCGGATCCGAACATGATGTTGCACTCATTCGAAAAGAGACCGGTGCGAAAGGTCGACGAAGTCGTGGTGATCGATATGTGGGGGTATGCGGTCACCTGTTTGTAGATGTTGATAATGCGGCTATTGGGTATGCGATCTGCTGGCGGTACCCTCCATGTTATCGATCTTTTTACCATTCTCTTGATAACTAATGGCATCGGATCTACTTGCCCATGACGAAGTATTCCGGTGGGTTTCCTTTTGTCTTCGGCAAAGTTGTAGCGGCATCCGCATTGTATTGTGATTCTTCCTTTCCACGGCATCCATCTCGGGGTTCGAGTATGTGTTTTCCCTCGGGCGGCTGCTCGGCCCATTCTTTTCGAGATCCGGATACGGTCCACGATTTCTTGTTGTTCATACTGCGAGAATACGTCGGTGTGTAGCTCGAGGCCTTCTAGTATGTTGATTCTTCTTCCTTTAATTCTCTCGAAGTATTCGAAAGTTTTCTTTTCAACATTACGCATCCTCTCCGGCTCGTATTCCGGAATGATGCTGAGATGGCGAGGCCTTGTGACATATTGTGGGATATATGGTTCAATCCCTTCACGTTCCCCTGCATACCTCGGCTCCTCGGGGATGATGTACGTCGGGACATCCCCGGGGTTGCATGCACGACAAGGTCATGCCGCTGCTTGGTGGTTCTATCCGGTGGCGTGGTAGCCTTCTTTCTTCGATCTTACGGAGATTTCCACAGTTCTTTACGTTATTGTAGGAGGCGGCCTCCTTTCTTCGGGTTCTGGTGAGCCGGTGTCCTTGAAATGTGTGTCTGGCATTAGCGATTGTCTCGTCGCGGCGGTCGCGGCTAGTTTTGTTAACATTTTACGGATGCGGCGATTCTTATTTCTTCGTTGCGTGGGCGTGAGAGTAGCCCTCCGAACTTCTTGAATCTCGCGGGCGCGGCGGCCAAGCACGCCCTCGCGTTGTAGTGACTACGGACTTCATTTTCTTGTCTTCTTCGGTGTTTGCTTTTCTTTTCTTGTTGTTGGATTGGTGGCTTGGGCCACCCACTTTCATCCATTGTACTGCCGGGTAGTTCTTCTCGGTTAGCGGGACCCGGTCACTTTCCTCGTCTTGTAGGCTCGTGGTGCGAAATGCGAGTCGATCTCGATTATCGCTCCATCTTTCACCCTCTTTTCATCGAGTGCGAAGGCTTACGCCATTCTTAAAGTTCGAGACCAGCTGCCTGGATTCGACATTTCCTGCGAAAAGACAAGGAAAAGGATCGGGGGCTGTCACTAAGAACAAGAACATTAAGAAAATGTTTATTAAAGATACATTTTTATTATTCTTATATTTTGAAATTTAACGGGAATGAAGTAGGATAAGATGAGGGAAGAGATTTTGATTTGAAAAAGGAAACAAGGAAAACTTAATTATCATGATTTTATTTATCTTAGCACATTTTATTATTTTTGGGTTCGGACCCGACCACAAGTAATTACTTCACCGTGTTTCTTAGGGATGAAGAATTCATTCCTTCGAAACATCGGGTAGCGTAATATTTTTCAAGTATCGTCCGTTGATTGGAAGCATATGTCGTTCTCCACGGCGATTCACTGGTTGGTAGGAACCCCACGAGTATGCTTGCTTGACCACGAACGGTCCTTCCCGAGTGGGTTCAAATTTTCCTCCTATCTTGCGGTGTGCAGAATAGGTCTCTTGAGAACGAGAACTAAGTCACCGACTTTGAAGGTTCTTGGGCGGACCGGTTTGTCATGGGCTTGAACCATCTTAGCTTGGTATAGTTCTAAATTCGTTGTCTTTGCCAAGTCTTTTCCCTTCAAGCTTTCTAATTCTTCGAGTCGTAATACGGCGTTTTCTTCGTCGTGATCTTATTTGCAATTGCAATTCGAGTGAAGGAAGAGCTGAACCTCTAAAAGGTAACCTTTGCCTCGGACCCATACACCGGAGCGTAAGGTGTAGCTTGAGTAGGGGTTACGAAGGTTGTCCGGTAGGCCCATAAGGCTTCTAACAATTTCTCGTGCCAATTTCTCTTATTATCGTCCGAGGTTTTCTTTAAGATTTGAACGAGAGTTTTATTAAAAGCCTCGGCGAGGCCGTTTGCTCTTGGGTAGTAAATTGTCGAGTATCGCCGGTCGATTACGTGTCTTCGACAAAATTGTTGATTTGTGTGCTTCGAATGCGGCCAGTTATACGAGATGATCTGCGCGGCACTCCGAAACGGTAGACAACTTGGTTCTTGAAAAGCGCAGCACGTGGTGTGCTTTCACTTCTCTAAAGTGGAGCGCATCGCACTTGGAAAAGTAATGCTGTAGCGCAAGAATGAAACGATGTCCTTTTGAAGATGGTGGTTCTATCGGACCCACTATATCGTGCCCTGACATTCGAATGGCCGCGACGCGATTGTCGGGTGTAGCACATTTGGAGGTTGGTGTAGAACCACTCCGTGCACTTGGCATTGGTGACGGCTCTTGGCGATTTTCATGCGGTCGGTCATCATCGAGGGCCCGGTAGTACCCTAGTCTTTTAATTTTCATTTTCATCTTTGGACCCGGTGGTGAGCGCCACGGAGTCCGAATGCACCTCTTTAACAATTTCACGGGCCTCGGACCCGCTTAGGCACCTTAGCCACATTTGATCGAAAGACCTTCGTATAATGTGTTGTTTATTAATGCGTAGGACGAGTTCTTTTCTTGATCGATGGGCTAGCGACCTATCGTCCGGTAGCTTTCTGTTTGCGGGTAGTCCATCGATAGTGTGTCGCTCGATCTTACGTGTTTTTACGTCCTTCTTCTAGCTGATTCTTTTTCTTTTCTGATTTGTGTATCATGTACATGTCGGTTGTGATAGGACTGACGTCAGTGAGCTGACACTTCCAGCGATTCATCTTGCAAACGAGGCAAATTCTTTTGCGAGACGAGGCTAAAGCATCTGCTAAAGCATTCTCTTTTCTAGGAATTTTGTAGATTGTCACATTTGGAATCGATTCCAACAGTTGTATGGCATCTTGGAAGTATTGTTCGAGTCTTGGTTTAAAAATCCTGTATTGTCCGGCGATACGTTGAATGATTAGCTGTGAATCCACGTAGATGTTGATGTACTGTTATCCCAGTTTGAATAGTTAATTCCGGTCCGTTATGAGGGCCTCGTATTCGCCGTTGTTTGTACACGGTTACGTCGAGTGGTAGGAGTATCTTAACATCCCCCGCTCCGGTGTTATAAAGATTAGCCGATTCTGCCTTACAGGGCACTTATCACTTGCGATTCTTCGTCTTTGTGTCTTGAAGATGCTCCGTCGAAATACAATTCCCAACGTCGATCATCGGGGTCTTCTAGGCTCATTATTTGTTCATACGGCGGATCGTCGTTGAGAGGAGATTCGGCGGCGAAGGGTGTCTTTGCGAGGAAGTCTGCTAAGACTTGTCCCTTTACGGCACGCGAGAGGCACGAAAGTTATATCGAATTGCGATAATATCATTGACCATGCAGCGAGTCTGCAGGAAAGTGTTGGACGAGTCATCGAGTATTGCAATGGATTAAACTTCGAAATCGAGTTGACCTTATGAGAAAGCATGTAGTGCACGAGCTTTTGAGCGGCGAAGATCGAGGACGAACAATGCTTTTCGATTGCGGGATACCTTACTTCCGTCGGGAGTAAACGACGGCTTAAGTAGTAAAGAGCATTTTCTTTACCCTCATCATTGACACAGGCTAACGGGGCTCGAGAGAAGTCGTCTAAAGCCGCGGTGTAAAGTATCGACGATACTACCGAGGCCGAGGCTGCTAAGACGGGAGGTGTCATTAAATATTGTTTAATGTCTTCGAAGGCCTTACGGCATTTCTCTTCCCGAATAAATTTGGCGTCCTTTTTAACTAGTGCGAGAAAGGTGACACCTACTGACGGGTTTGAGATAAAGCGTCGAAGATATGCCGGCTTCCCTTGAAAAGATCGTAGTTGTTTTAAGGTTTTGGGAGGCGGCATTTCTAAGATGGCTTTAATCTTCTCCGGGTCGATTTCAATTCCACGATGTCGGACAACGAATCCTAAGAATTTCCGGAGGTGACGCCGAAGGCGCATTTTAAGGGATTCATCTTAAGGTTAAATTGTCTTAATCGTTCGAAAACAATTCTCGAATCATACGAGTGGTTTTCCTTTACTTTGCTTTTGATGACGACATCGTCCACGTAGCACTCGACTTGATTGTGGATGAGATCATCAAAAATTCTTGTCATTGCTCTTTGGTAAGTTGCTCCTGCGTTCTTCGATCCGAATGGCATCATTGTGTAGCAAAATACTCCGATCGGCGTTACGAATGTTTGTAAGCTTTTCATCTTCGGAGCCATTTTTATCACGGTTGTATCACGAAGATCCATCCATGAATGAGAATATTTCATGTGTCGAAGCAATATCGATCATCGGTTCTGGAATCGGTAGAGGGAATTCATCTTTTGGACATGCCTTGTTTAAATCTGCGAAGTCCACACAAATTACGATCGACCATTCTTCTTTACGGCGGCACCACATTGGCTAGCCGAGTCGGGTATTGTTCTTCGCGGACAAATTTAGCGTCTATTAGCTTTTTAACTTCGAGCTATGACTTGTTGTTCGATTTCCGGACGCATTCTTACGGGACCTTGTACGGCTGGAACGAAGTAGGATCCACTCTAACTTATGGTGCAGACCTGCGGGGCTAATCCGGCATTTCATCGTAGTTCCAAGCAAAACGGTCCTTAAATTCCATTAACAATTTGATTATTTCTTCGGAGTCTTCTTTGTTGAGTAAGGAGCTAACAAAGGTAGGTGCTAGGCTCTTCGCTAGTACCCGAGTTAACTTAGTTAACTCATACATTGTAGATTTGATTTCTTCTTCGAATTCGGTGGAGCGTCTCCGATTTGTAAATCTTCGAGTTTGTACGTAGTTTCCATGCGGTTTTCATTGGATTTGCGAGTGACAACCAAGCAAAATTCGAGTATCGTCAGTGACCCTGCTTGTGCAGAATCCGAGTCCATACTTTGAATTGGGAGGACGGCGGAGTTATTCCATAACTTTTCAAAATGTTGTGATTGGCCTTTTGTCCATTGTCGAGGTAAGAAACCACGTTGAATTAAATTTTGAACACGGGGAGAGTACCACTCGAAAGGTAATTCCATTAATTCGATGAAGTGACATCTTCGAATTGTACATTATTTTCGAGTTTTGGAGGAAGAAGCACCACGGTAGAATTTGATCGGCTTTGCACGCGTCACTACGTACCTCTTTGACCTCCATACCCTCGATCTTATTAGAATGGATCGGAGTTAGGGTCATAGTATGTACGTAGTGGTTAATCTTCTCGTACATTGATTTGTATTCTTCGTTCTTTTCATCTTCGAGGGAGATCTTGTATTGCGGCTTCTTTCGACTTATTGTTGCTGCTTCTTGCTTGATTTCTTTTTCTTCTTGAGCTATCATCCCGATCGACATTGATGGTTGGTTTCTTCAATCCGGTGTCTGAGTGTCTCTACCACGGCCTCGTCCCGGCCTCGACCTCGGATGCGAGTTGTGGAGAAACCTTCACCATCTCGCGGAAGGGAGTGGTGAGTGGCTTGTTGGACTAGAACTTCGGGTTCTTCGTTGTCACGAACTTTCTTTGCTTCATTTGTTATGGTATCTACGGGAGAAGATTGTTTTCTTTGGCGGTGCATAATAAAGTGCATCTTCATGGATTCCAATTTCATGTACGGAGAATGGTTGTAAGTCTCCTTTGATGCACTTGTTCCCCTGCATCGTAATATTTGATGCAACGATGCGAGAGATGATGGTACCATCCTGTTTTCATGTATCCATGGTCGGCCCGAGTAGAGCGTTGAACGACGTTTCGAATCGATTATATGAAATTTTGCGGTTGTCTTTGCTAAATCACCGGTCTTCATCGGTAGCGTTATTGACCGAGGGCTCTTTCTCCTTTACGGTTGAATCCTCTTAATAACATTTTGTCGGCCTCGAGCTCACGAGCATCAATTTCCAAGTATGCTAGTGTTCGAAGACTCATTATATTGATTGATGCTCCTGGATCCACCAATACTGCGGGAGCGTAAACTTCCCGATTGTAGGCTGAAATGTACAACGGTCGGTTGTGATCGCTTGTCCCAAGTAGTAGGTCATTGTACGTGAAGGTAACACCTCGTTGTTCCTTTAACGAGCAAACCTCATCCAAGGAATCTCCGGCCATTTGAGCTAAGCAAATTTCCGGATCGAGTAAGGCCTTGATCGGAGCTTCCCTCATCTCCTTTGATAAGATGAGAGCATCGTAAATGCTCGGTTTGGCAGGTAGTTTCCTAAGATGGGCTAGCACGTTGTAGTCCACTTTGTTCTCCTGCGTCTCGGCTTCTTCTCGAATGGGTATTTCTTCTGTTGGGGTTGGTTCTTCTTGAACAACCACCTGCTTTCCTTTGTCTTTTGGACCCATTCTTGGAGGTAGAACTTTTCCACTTCTTAGGTTGACTTACGTAATTTCTTCGAATCTAGTATTGAGTTTGTCGGTGTCTCCTCTACGAATCGGAATGGCTGGCTCTTACGGATTATCTTCCAAATACGAAGGCTCTAACTCTATTATGCTTGGAGCTCCTCGAAACTCACGGATAGATCCGTTGCTTGTTGAACTCTCGTAGCCTCCTTGATGGATGCCTTCTTCGTCATTTTGATCGTCGAGATCTTGTATGATTTGAGAATTGTTGTTGGTATCGAAATCGACGCCGGATTGTCGCTAGTTACGTAATCGTTAGAAACGAGTCAAAACGTAGCCAACGCCATCACCCTTATCATTATATGATCCCACGAAGTGAGCGAGATAATCATACAAAATCGAGAGGTTCGAGGGATTTCTCCCAGAATCGGAAGCAACTATCCTAGGATAAGCGACCCCTAGTCAGCCTTAGGAGTCTCGGTCCCTCTTCTTCGTCGATTTTCTTCTTCTCTTCGATTGTCTCTGTCGAGGTGGTTCTTCCATCGCGAGTGATAGTACGGCTTAACGGGTCTCGAACTACGAATTGAAGCTCGCAGAAGCGGTTCGGATGTTGTCTAAAATCTTCTTCGAAGATCTCGTCCGAGGCGGTAGTCCATCCATCGTCGGTTGCATAGGGATCTATCGGAATGACGGGATCGGTTGAGATAACATTGACGGAACCTCCTTTACGGGGTTCCTTCATGTACTCCTTCGGGATTGTTATATTTCCTTTCAGAAGGTTGTCGTTGAGCCAACTTTTGAAGGTAATGCGGTCTTCTATCTTGTGCCCGAAGCATTCGATGGTAGGGGCAAAAGTTGGGATCACCTTTCTTGTTGACTTCCTGCGGTCTTTTGGGCTGCGCAGTTGGAAATGCTGGAGTTTTCATTAAGCTACGGAACATCTTTGAGTCTTGCTTCATTTTTGAACGGATATTCTCTGCTCGAAGCTCCCTCGATGTACGTTGCGGACGAGACGGTTGTTCATCTTGCGGAGACGGCGATAGTTGGACCGGGGTTCTTGGTAATTTTGTTGTGGTTCGTTGCGGCCGTTACGGTGGTATTTGCATCGGTTGTTTGCCTTTGTCGATGCTGTGCAGCGACCACGGATTTCTTTTCGAAAGTCTTCACCGGCTTACCGCGTCAGTCTTGTCGGCGAAACTTAATTGCTTCGCCTCTTCTTGCAAGCTTCGGCCTTGCTTAACAACTTCTCAAAAGTCTTAATAGTGAATCCCTTGAGGAGAAGTCTTATCGGGCCGTGAATGCTTTTAAGCGAATGCTGAGCTGCATGTTGTTCTTGCGGTTGTGGTTCACACTTCATACTTAAATTTCTCCATCGAAGTATGTAATCCACTAGAGTTTCATTCGGCCTTTGTTTCTCTACCACTAAATCACCTATAGTGATGTGGTGCTGAAAGCTCCGACAAATCGCTTAATGAAGAGGCTCTCTAGCTGCGAGAATGTCTTTACGGATCCGTTGGGTAATTCGCATACCGGTCGAAGGCGATTCTGACGGAGCTGCTAACGAGCTGTCGGAAGAGTAGCGCATCGCTCCGCCGGCATTGCAACAAGCGGCACGAAAGTGTGCGACATCTTGTCGGGGGTTCCGGTTCCGTCGAAGGTCTTAAACGAGAGGTGGTACGAAGCCCTTTGGGTATTGGACGGCGTCGAATTCTTCGGGTAAGGTCTGCCGTCCGAATAGATGTCCGTTCTTCGATTGTGCTAGGGCTTCTCGCTTCTTGTTGTATGCAAGTTCTTGATATCCTTTTCGGGGATCATACTTTGTGTTGTATCCTTTTTCGGTGGTCATCCCGATTGACGGATGTAATCTCCTTTCCTCCGTCTACGATGTGAATGACTTACGGGGGTGTCTCTCTATGTGGTTGTACTTGACTTTGGAGAGTGGCTAGAGCTACGGCCATCTCTTCCATCCTCTTCGCCATTTGAGCGATCGTGTCGTCCTTTTCACTGAAGGCTTGTCTCTTCATCGGTTCCGGCTCCTCTCTTCTGCTAGTTGCGGGAGCACCTTGAGAAGATGATGAAGCTCGTGTCTCAACCATGTTGATTTCGCATATTCGTTGTCCATGAATTCCGATGAGTCGATCTCATCTCCGAACTTTTCTTCTCTTTCTTTTGCCAGCCGTCGGATGTCGGTTCTCGACTTTTCCATGGCATCTTCTAGCGGAGCTTTACGTTGTATCTTTGTGGTTGTCATGCGATGGTTGCCGGGTCCTTTTCACGAGTCCCCTTCATCGCGGTAGCACTTTCTTCGGATTCCGGCCTCCGGCGAGACTTTCTTTCTCGAGATTTCTTTGTTTCGGTCTCGGCCGCCCGCGTAGTGGGACGCCACACCATCCTTCCAGCGGCGAAGGTCGCATGGCCGAGATGGTGCATCGGCCGAATGCTTGGAAGGTGGTATCCTCCCTAATCCGTCAACCACGATACTACGACGGGCGGGCTGGCCTTCATTCTCTTGCTTGGCTTTTCTATCATGACGGCGGGTTCTACTCGGGGCCCGAGACGGGATTTGACCGGCACCGCCCTATCCTTCGTAGAATTTCAGACACGGGGCGAGTTTTCCTTCTTCGCTAGCTTTTCTACCAAAGTTTGCGGTCGAGCGAAACGGCGTAGTTCTGAGTTCTTTTCTTGCGAGCTATCGTTGTAGTATGCGGGCGTGGTAATGTGGCGGCAATCTTGCGAACATTCTCCTCATCCTCTGCGGCGAGAGGGGATGGAACTGCTTCCTCCCAAAGTGGTATGTAGTCGGGCGGTGGTGTATATTACGGTAGCGGTGTATATTCGGTAGCTACGGAATTTCCTCCGGGAAGGCGATCTCGGCGGCTACGGCTTCCACTGGCGATCCTTCTATTTCTATTTCTTCTTTGGGTCTTTGTCGGCGAAGGAATCTTCGAGCTGGACCCGATTTCGAAGACGAAGGTCTTACGGGAAGATCAGTACCCTCCACGGTAACGGGTTTATCATAGTTACGGATTCCTTTCCCCTTTGATTTGGCGAGAAGTCGGGGTAGGTGCGAAACAACTAGACCGGTGGGGGTAGTGAGAGCGGTCCTCTGCGGACGGCGGTATTCCTCCTAGTCGGGACCCTTTGCGGGGGAGGAAACTCTTGGGTCGACCTGAGGTTGAACTCGAGCGGTGATTCCTCGGCTTCGAGATACCTTGTTCGTCGGTGCGAAGGGGAGACGTCGGTGACTTTGACGTTCGTGTTTTCAAATCCATTGTCCAAATCGGATGACCCCATTGTCGGGCGGTTCATCCTTATAGACGGCGAAGTCAGATCCGTTGGTGAAGGAGAAAATCGGTTTCGGGGCTTCCATTTCACGAGGTAGATTCGGTTTGTCGAGTCCCGAGTTATGCTTCTTTTCTTTAGGACGAAAAGGAATTGAAAAGAGTCCGAACTCATTCTTTGTTCATGTATTTATAAAAAGAATCATTTGTTAAAAGAATCACTTATTAGAGGGTTTGTTTATTTAGAACGGAATGTTCGAAAGGTGTAGAGAAGGTAAGGAATCCGATTCGAAAGGAAAAGAAAGTCTTAAGCAAGACTTCCCGAGCTTGAAGGATCACTCCTAAACTAACACCTATCGGGGGTCACCCACCTCGAAATGAGGTAAAAGGATCTCGGAACCTCTGCTGTTTAGGGGTGTCTAGACGGTGGCTCCTAAATCCGAGAGAATGTTGGCTATACTTGTTCGAGATAGAAATGAACATAGTATTCCAACGGAAAGAAGGGTAGTTTGATCCATTAGGGACATGGATACACTACCGATTTTTGAAAGCAGAATTATTTGATTATAATGGAGAGAGGAATATTCCCCAGCGGAGTCGCCAGAAATTGTCGGCATTATTTTTTTAGGGTTGTGTGTTTTATTTTGAAAAGTGGTCGCCTAACAGAAGTTGTGCGGCGAATTTTTATTTTAAATTTAATTTAAATATATATAATTTAGAAAGTAGTATTTGATTTTGAAAATAATTTTTAAATTTGAAAGTTTTAAGATATGAGATTAAACCGATCTCGCATCCCCAGAATAGTTTATATAAACGAGCACGCACCACAGACCGTATATACATCCCTAAGGATAGACACCGCTTGATGGTGGGGCTCGATCAAATAAACTAGAAGTTTTGTGACATCAGTTTGGTTTGCGAACCAATTTTATAAGTGAACAAATTCCACTAGCTTAATATGAAAGTATCAAA
Source organism: Papilionanthe hookeriana x Papilionanthe teres (assembly GCA_022702705.1). Taxonomy (NCBI): domain Eukaryota; kingdom Viridiplantae; phylum Streptophyta; class Magnoliopsida; order Asparagales; family Orchidaceae; genus Papilionanthe; species Papilionanthe hookeriana x Papilionanthe teres. Next base: position 43,280 of record JAKZJZ010000584.1, read on the forward strand.
CGGGGTTTATATTACTAGGTTCTTTAAAATTCCTTATAAGGTGCAAGCCCTATAGTTAATTACATCTTAAGTGACGGGAATCACCTAAGAAAACTCTCGATAATAACCAATAATTACGCTCTCGAGAATTTCAAAGTTTAAGGTTTTCGAAGATTGAATTTTGGAATTTCGATAGGGAATGGATCAAATTTTGGAACATTTTGTTTTGTGAATCCAAAGGAAGAGAGGTAGGAGAAATCAACTGATTCGAAGTGAACTTCGATAATTTCCCGACTATCTATTGTTTGTCTTGAATTTAGGAAAGTCCTAATGTTTATTTGATATTTCGATCTTGCCAGATTTCAATTAATTAGGGCTTATATTTGTATGATAAAATCGAAGCAAATAGCTAGAAGATGTGAGGGTTTATTGTCGTATCGGACGACTACCTCGGAATCTAAGACAGGTTAGGGCTTAATTTGCAATGCAAATGCATAACGAAGAGTTGAGGATTTATGTTGCACTAGGCGAAGCTACCTCGAAGTC